>JBAMBL010000286.1:0-108121 GCA_037043405.1 Drosophila subquinaria | reverse complement strand
AACATTTAAAAATAGAAAAATAATTTTCTCTTCTCATATTAAAATTATATTTGTATTATTCATATTAAAACTAAATGTATGATATGGCAATAAAGCGATTCCTTTTAAAACTACCAGGCAGTGAGAGTAAATAATTCAATAACAAAGTATAATTCTGTAATTTTGTCACTTAAAGTATTATTAGAAGTATCACTTGTAGAGCTTTTAAAAACACTTATGGTCCTTATAACGGTCAGTTTACCATTTTGAAATTATATAAAAATTGCACAAAAACTACCACAAAAGGCGCAATGCGACAAATATACGTGTGAAAAAGCCAAAAGTGATTTGATAAATTCGCGGTGTGCACAACTAACATGCACATACGTGCATACATACATACATACATACATACATATGTATGTATTTTACAACACACATAGGGTCCAACTGATGCCGCTGAATCAATTTTCATGAACACTTTTGTGGGCTGTGCCTGATGAGGATCGTAAATTGAATGCTGCATACTTTCGGGCGGCATGTCAAACTGCGAGTTCTAGTTGTAGTACTTGCCTGTGCGCGCCAATTATTGAATATGCCAGCGATAACGACACGAATGGACGCAGCCACACGGCCATCGTGGCAAGAGTAGTGCCACACACACACACACACATACACATAGCCACACTGCCACGGGCCTTATAATCCAGTGGCATGCCAACTGGGAGACACCTTCAGCATCAGCATCATCATCATCGTCGACAGAGGCGGCAAACACGTAACGGCATTTTGTGGCGCGTGATAGGAATCTATAGCAGTTGCCAGCCCAGCTACTGTGCAATACGTGTGCATATGCCTACTACATATACTTATACCACACACAAACACACATGCAGACTCCCCAAGGCGCTTCCATAAGTCAGTCAGAGTCCCACGCACGTCGCTGCATTTAAGTGCCAAATTAGAGCCGTGGAGGAGTCGCTGCTGCTCCACACTGCACATGGCAGGCATCTACATACATACATGCACACATTCAAACACACAAATCAAGTGCAAGCCGCATCTTATGCATTTTATGTATGCCGTACCATACAATTCAATAGAAACTGCTGCTTCATCATCTCAATTGTTAAGTAACTAGTTGCTAGTGCTTAAAATTAATTGAGTTTGCACAAAAATTCAACTGACAACAACAAGTGATAGAGCAGCCAGCTGTCAGCAGTCAACAACATCCACATCATCCACATCTTCCACAACAACCAGATCAAGCCTGTCTAAGCAACGCACACTGGCAAAACTTGACTGATATGACACCTAGCAAGAGCTGACAGCAGCCTGGGACTCACTGTGTGTGACCGACATTCTCTGATGCACTTTGATATGTAACGAATGACGTATAAAAGAGAAGATGAGCACTTTTTATAGATTTAAGTTCTTGCTCCCAAAACTATTTGTTTTTACTAATGTACAGGTGTGCTACAGAAATCACAAGTGCAAGCGAATTCAAAGAAAAGAACACAGAACTTTGAGTGATTTAACTATTTTAGGGATTTACCTTTTCGAACTAGGCTGCTAGGGTTGACCTCTTCTCATATTAAATTTTCCAAGAGATTGCATAGCAACTTTTTTAAGTTTATCATTGCAGATTAATAGGTTATTAATTATTTCTTCTTTAATTAATATTATTTAATTTATTTATGTAATAATTGAATTTGTATAGCTTAAAAAAAGTTACTCGACAACTCTGAATTCTAAAATTCGGACAGAAAATATGACATTATTCTCATGGCATCGGACGCCAGTAGATTGAGCGATGATTTCGTTTCCCCCGAACATTTTCAGATGATTTGACTGTGGCACGGAGAAATGATATTGACGTGATAGATTTTATTTATTTTTTATTTCTTTATTTATTTTTTTTATTGAATAATTTATTAATTTAGTTATTGATTTATGTATTTATTAATTATCTATATTTTTTATTATTTATTTATTTATTAGTTTTATTGTTGATATATTTACTTATTTATTTATTGACAGGATAAAAGCAGCCGACACAACAAATAAGTTTAAAATTAAACATTAAAATCAAAATATAAATTGTAGATAAAAGTTGATTTGCTTTTTTGCAGCTATTAAGCCATTTTATTTTATTTCATTTATATAAAATAGAAATCAATACCTGATTCCTTTTTATTTACTTTCAAATTAAAAATGAACTTCTTGTTTAAAAATAAACCCAAATTAATTTGAATTACAAAACACACAAAATGGAACTTCACTAACATTTGCGTGTCGATTGCAGGCGTCTTTGATTGTGGTAGTTGTGGTTAGTGCATTTGTGTGTGGCACACACACACGCACACACACACAGAAACGCTAGCATACGTTCACTTAGCTTCAAGGAATCTATAAAACAAAGCAAAGTATTTAAAAATAGCTCAAGCACTTTCGTGTTTAGTGAAGCGTTTTTAATACAACCACTTAACATTTTACGCAAACCAAATAGAAAAGTTATTTATAATCTATTAAGTGGCAATTATGTGTAATTGAAATAACTTGAATAAATTACACTAATATTTTAAATAACATTTTGATTAACACGAGTTGCGTAGGTGCCTATAAGTAGATATTAAATTCCAAGGAAACGCAGTGATGAAAAGAAATTGTAGTAAGCAAATAAATATAAGTAGAAGTAGGAGTGGGTACATTAAATGGAATAGGAATTATAATAGAAAAAGGAGAGAATAGAAATTTAAATAGCAGTAAGGATAGGAACAGAAATAGGAATAATATTAATAGGAATAAAGGTAGAAACATAAATAATTATAAATTTGAAAATAAATTTAAATAGGAAAAAGATTTTAAATGGCAGAAGTAAAATGTCATATGAATACAAAAAAGTACTAATAAATATTTGGAAAATATTATCGCAATTAAATTTAAAGCACTAAAATTGTTGTGAAATTAATATAGAACGATGCTGATTAGTTTAAACTTGATAACATCATACGCTCATACGCATTTCCTTAAGAAATCCGTGCACATCAAACTTTATCTTTTATGGCCAATTAAAGCAAACAAAGTTTGTGTGTGCATTTTATGGAAAACATTTCATTTTCTTTTGCATTTTCCCCTCTTTCCCATCTTTCTCTCACTCTGTCTCTGTCTCTGTCTCTTTCTTTGCTTAGTGTCAACGCATCGGAGAAAAAGCGTTGCATATCTTACGGCTGTGCACATTATAGCCAAAGCCAACACAGAGAGACAGCTGCCCTTAGCCATAATGTCTCTACCCGCAATTTCCCCCTTTTCGTATTACGCATACGCCATGTCATACGCACACACACACACACACACACCCGCACACACATTAAGACACACAGTGAAATCTTCAAGTTTATGCAAAAGGTGCGCAACACTGCCATTTGCTTATATTCCATTCTCTATCCTTATTTTTATTTCAATATAAATTCTGAACGGTGCAAGTAGCCAGCTGCCCTGCCCCTTTCCCCTGCCCCTGCCCCTTCCCTTTCCCTATCCCTCTTCCGTTCTTGCATTCTTTATCTTTTACCCCGTTATCATGCAATGCAAATCGTTTGGCGTTGGGTTAAGCATTTTTTCTGCATTTTTCTGCCACTCGCCTTTTGTTGCCTAAGCGTATAATTTATGTGTCTGAGTGTGAGTGTGTATGTGACAGCATGTGTATATTTCCATTTATATGGAATGTATATGTAGTTGTGTGTGTGTGTGTACTTTGCATGTCCTGGCACAACAATTTGCATATGCTGCCCATATATGAAAGGCAGGTAAACATTTTCTATTAGCCGCACATAAAGCTTAATTTATTGGCCCAGAACTTGGACCTTAGCGACCTGAAGCTCAGCAAGTTGCAATCAGCCCCAAAAGCTGGCTAGCACTTCATACCACGCCTCTCTACTTCTTTCCCTCCCCTCCTCCACTCTCTCTCTCTCTCCACAGCCGTAAGGTCTGCAAATGAAATTTGATATCAAAGCAAATTAATAATGCAAAAAGGTTTTGTGAGTCGCAGGAATTTTCACTTTGCGTGCAATGCTGGAATTCGATGCCACGCCCCCTTTCACAACTTGGCCAACGCCCCAATGTGTTAAATAATGAGTGAAAATATTTCAAAAGGCTTAACCAGGCATATACACAGTTCAGGATCAGCTCAACACAGACGAGAAGTCGAGAAGTGCCATCCAAAAACAGCCAGCATACTATATAAATACTCGTAGTCAAAGTTTTTGTGACTGCGACTGAATTGAAAATGCTGCGGGAACATCAACCCCAGAGAGAGAGAGGGGGAGAGAGAGAGTGAGAACCACAATAACAACAGCACAGTATTAAAATCAAATTAAAGTCATTATTAAATTTGGTTGCTGACTCAAAACAATGCCGAGACCAAAAGCGTAGTCGTTGCCGCTTTGTGGTGTGTTGATGGCCAAATTAATTGCATATCTGATGGTGCTAAGATTCTGCATACACAACTCAAAATCACCCAGTCCCCGTTTCAATCCCCCTTTCACTTCTACGCTCATTTGTTGTGCCTTTGTTATGGTGAGATGCTGTTTAGGCAGAGATGTGGTCAGAGAAGGGGGGATTTGGTGCACTTGACTGAGCAGACGAAAGGGGGATGACGCGACTCTAAACTGAAGTCAAGGAAGGAAAATCTCATAGGATAGGATTCCCTTGATTGTATGCAACGAGTAGAGCCTATTGCTTTTGCCATGGAAACGCTTTAAAGTCAAAACTTAATGTATTCACAATTCGCATTTATTATTATTGCTGATTTATGCTGAAAATTTGCTGATAAAATTCTTATAGGATAATCTTATTTTTGGACAATAAGAGCAATTAAAGATGCTCATTTAATGTCTATATCTATGTATTTTAACATTTTTATAGCTGCTCACAGCTTATTTCAACCAGCATCTTTAAAAAAGTTTACGAATCTATAAAATCTAAACTAAAAGAGATATCATAATAATTTAAAAGCAGGCTGTAAACTTATGAAAAATGATTTCAGTTATTTTATAAAAATGTTTCCAATATTTTAGAATAATTTAAAGCTCAACCAAAAACAATGCTACAGCTATGCATAAATATCTATTTATCTACTTCTATATTAATACTATATCTCTATAATATTAAAATTTTTCTTTAATTGCTGGAGTATTTTTCGATTTAGTTTTAAATATGAAATCGTATATTAATTAGTATTTTAATTGTTAATCTTAAACAATTTTTTGTATGTTATTTTGAGAAAATTTTCAGAACTTGGCAATAATTTCAATCACCTGACATTTCTTCTATTTATACGTATATTAATGCGTCAAAATACATATTAAGTTAATTTACTGAGACCTTAACTTGACATTAAAAATAAAACAACACTATACTAAAAACACTTCATACTATTTGTATGAAATTTTCCATTGAACACATTATTGATCAATTCCCAGCAAATAACCAAAATAGAACTCAAATATTTAAAAACAAAAAACCATCAGACACTTTATCAGACCCAAATCACGAAAACTGTAAATAAATTATAACTTTTCTTAAGAAATCAAACATCTATCATGAAATTTAATGTAACTCAATCTAGACTAAGTTTTTAAATGTATTCTCTTTAATGTAGCCGAAAGCCTCTGCAGCTAGCGCTATACTTACCCCTTGTTAGTTTTAGTTTTTTAAGCTTAACTATCAATGTTAATAAATAAATAATTTGTATGAAATTTATGTCAAATTCAAACGAATGCGATTCCTGTGGCACCCGTGTATAATTTTCATTTCGATAGCTTCACGTCAAATATTAGAAACTATCAAAAACATCATTATTAAAAACTATTACTACACCAGCATTTATTTAATACAAAATGTCAATTTAGTTAGTAATTTAAAGTGTGAAATAATAGATTTTTTGATCCCTTGCCACCGCCTGACAACTGTCAAAAATTTGTAGAAATGAAAAAAGTTTAAATATAACCACGAGGGATACCTTTATTCCTAGAAAAAACCATTAGGAGTGAGGAAGGGGAGAGAGGAGATGAGATAGAGATAGAGATAGAGATAGAGATAGAGATAGAGATAGAGATAGAGATAGAGATAGAGATAGAGATAGAGATAGAGATAGAGATAGAGATAGAGATAGAGATAGAGATAGAGATAGAGATAGAGATAGAGATAGAGATAGAGATAGAGATAGAGATAGAGATAGAGATAGAGATAGAGGGCCCGTAAACAAAAGGACACCTCGAAATTTGTTAAGATTAGCACACAATTCGCACACAGTCAACGCCATCCACATCCGTCCAGATGAGATGGGATGAGATGAGTTGAGATGCTGTGGCCAAGACCAAGACGCTGCAGCGTCTGTTTAATCTAATGGCTGCCGGCTGCTATGGCAGCCTGACAAACATTGACATTTTCTGTTATGTAATCAGACGCCCCAAGATATGCAACAAACAACAAAACACAAAAAAACAACACCAACAAAATACACCAAAAAAAAAGAAAAAAAACGTGCCCCAGCAAAAGAACGCAATAAATTGTCGCATAAAAATTGATGTTTTATTTTCAGGTGCGTTGTGTGATGTTTTTTCCCTGCCGCTTTTCATTCTCTTCTACTTGTTGTTGTAGCTGCTCATGTTGTTCTTGTGTTTCGTTGTTGTTTCTAATACTTAGGTGCGCAAAACGTGCACAGAAAACGCAAATTCTTGCGGTTAGCCAAAAACCGGCAGGTAGACAAACAAAAGCCGGAAAACCAGTAGATATAATTTGTGTTTAAGTTGTAGAGTATACGACTAGCAGATGCTCTGTAAAAAATATTTAAATGCTGGCAAAATAATGATATACGCTGTTAATTTTTGAGTTTTCTTATCTAAAATATAAATAAATAAAAATACTCTAAAAAGTTGTCCATACTAAATGATAATTCGAAACCGATGCCACCTATATGATATAGTGATCTGATTTTGATCAAATTTGGTCCGGATGTAACAGACAGTCCAAAATATACAATCTGTGAGTTTGGTAAAGAAACGAAAATTTTGAACAATAAAATTGTCTCAGCTATGTTGTGAAAAATGTTCAGCTTTCTAAGTTTAACCGTTTGGCCTACACGTCGAAGTGTCAGTCAGTCAGTCAAGACATAAATAGATGTAGATAAGATTATTATCAAAAGAATAAAATAAACATAAAATAAAATCTAAGCTTATTTTGTGCGGATGTAAAGTAAATTATGTTAATAAGTGTAAAATGTTTTGAACTTGATCTGCAGTTTTGAAAGCTGGAATTCCCTTGGAATTTGAAAAGTAGCAGCTCTTAAATTATTAAACAAGTTTGACCATATCAAAAATTAATTTATTCAAATAATCTTCGAGTTGATATACCCCAAAAATTAAATACCAAATGATGTAAGTCAGCCCTCAGGTTATGCCAATTTCGGCAAAGACAAATCAAATTTCCATTGTATGGCTCGCAACGAGATTGTTCTGAGCCATAGACTTAACCAAAAATCTAGTCAATGCTGTCTACGATTATTTCTTATATATCTGAGATAAGGAGATATTTTTACTTCAGAATATTTGTACACATGATGATGATCTGACTGAGCATTTAGCTGGGCCATTTGTATTGAGAAGAAGTTTCATGCCACACAGCTGCTAAATTAATGCTTGCCACGTGCAACGCGGCGTATGCGTAACCTTAATCCAGGCCAACGGCAAATGAAAAATGCCAAATAATCCATTACACTGACGTACCTGGAGCGTACCTGTATTGTATTACATTCTCTCTCTCTCTTTCCTAGCTGACAAGTGGCTATTAGCATCGAAATTTGGGCCAACAAAAAAACAGAAGGGAATGAATTCAAACGTGGGTTAACATACCTGTTGGCCAATTGTTATGTGGCTAAGGCATTTCAACAAATTTGTTGACAGCTGAGCTACGGGTTGAGCTACAAGTCTATGTTCTCTCTGACTTAAAAAATATAAAAAAATTACAATGTTTAACTTCAACGCAAAAATTCCATTCATATGTATTTTTTAAATCTGCCCAAAAACTAAATTACTTACAATGCTCTCAAATAGTTTGAGGAATTGTTTTCATGATAAATTTGGGTAATTTAGAATATTCTTTCTTATACCCTTCCGGTGAATATTATAGATTTTTGGAGACATATGTAATGCATTTGATTATGTAAAAGCTATCCAGAAAGTGTATTAAAATCGGAGAAGTCAGTATTAAAAAAATATATGTATATATATTACCTTTTGTTTAAAATTTTCTGGTGACAATTCAGGTCTGCCCAAATTAAATCTTTTAACTATATTATATAGCTTTATTCTCTTAAAATGTATTCTTTTACGATTATTTCAGTTTTAACTTAAATATAATTACTTTATTACTTTTATTATTACTTTATTAATCATAAATTCTTGTGGTCAACTGCATTAACATAAGTTGACATTAAATAAAAAATGAAGAAAATAAAACTTGTAATTTCAGCAGATGTAAGTATCATACAGAAAAAATCCTAAAAATATGAAGACATTTTTACTACATGTTCAACACACTTCAGTTTCTGTTATAAATTCAATAATCTTCAACAAATCTTCAAGAGTATTTAAGCTCCTACAATCCAAAGATTGTAATTCTTTCTTTCGAAGACATTTATTACCACATTTTCAACACAGTAAAGATTTCACTTATTTCAACGAAAACTCTCTTCAAGAGTATTTAAGCTTCGACAATCCAAAGATTGTAATTTATTCGAGTCCGAGGTTAAAATCAATTTACACCAGCTCTATCTGGCTCTGACAAAATATGGTGCCAGGAAGTCCTGCAGCAAAAGCAACAGCTTCAGCTTCATCTTCAGCTTCATCTTCAGCTTCACCCACAGCTTCAGGTACAGCAATCAGCACACACTTCACTTGGCTTTCGTTATACATATACATATACATATAGAGAGGAGAATCATCAAGTTTAGCCCCAAGGTGGTGGCATCAACATCATCTTTGTGGAGGCAAGTAACAAGATAGCGTGCCGGAAATTTGAGCAATGCAGCTAAATTGCGTTTAACCAAGCAAACGCTTTCATGAGTTGGGCTGAGTTTCCCTCCCAAAAATCCAGATAACTTGATGCCCACCTCAACTACGCGATGAAAACATAAATTCTTGATTGCAATAGACGACCACGATGAAGTCGCGTCGTCGTTGTCCTCATCGTTGTCACCGCCAGCGTTTGGTTGGTTGTTGTCATCATTTTGATGTCTCCTCCATGAACTTGTGCCATATTTCACTTAAGGGTAGAGCATACCATATCAAAGGGACTTCTGACAGACACGCCCACGACAGGCAGAAAGCAGTTAAATTGCGTCCGAGCAACGTAACAAAAGGAACACGTGACATCTGCGACACATAAATAAAGCAGCGTTGTGAATTATTACGCGTCATCATCAGCGACATCTTTGGTAACAGGTCAGCGACTCACCAAAACCATCACCCCAAAAGCCACCCCACTCCAGCCCCATCACTGTCTTATTTATACAACTCAAATCAATGAAACCTCTCGTAAAATGAAGAAACTTGGCCAACACAGCGTTGCCCACTTATAAGCAGGGCCAAATTAAGTGCTTAAATTTCAATTTCAAACTTGTGTCTCTCAATTTTAATTGAAATCTTCCAACCATTGAGGTTAAATATCAGCCATATTTTATACTAATTAGATACAGTTAAATTTAGAAGGCTAAAAAGGAACTTACATAATATATGAATAAATTAATTTAATTAGTGAGGGTTAGAAATCATGAAAGTATTTTACTTTAATCAATTTAGAAAATTACAATTGTATTTGGAGTTATTTACTTTGTATAAGGTAAAAATATATAAACTATAAATCTCTAACCAATTTACTTGATTTCAGTTATACATATTGCCCATTTTGTTTTCACATTTTTTTTTAATTCCACATTTAATTCGATTTTTAATTATTTTAAAAGAAAAGCTCTTTTTTGAGAATACTTTAAAACGTCAAACAAAAATATGAAAAAGCTAAGCTTATACATTTTATTGTGCAGCAAAACCTATACTATAAATATAAATAATTTTAATAGAACTTGAAATTGGGAACAATACAGATTTTCAATTTATTTAAAATAATATTTTAATGTTTGCAGGTAATAGTTGAAAAGATTTTAATTCAATGCAGATACAGAAGAGTACACATGTTTCTTTCACTAAGCCATAAACTATGATGTGGCATATAAAATACAGAAAATTGAATAGAATGCAGCTAGTAAATACCCTATAATAAATTTATGCTGCAAAAAAAAATTTTGTTGGTTTTTTTCAAATGCAATTGTTATTGAAAACCTTTTAAAATTGTTTAATCCCAGTGAAATACATTTTTTGATACATATAAATCAAAGATTGAATCCGAAACTATAACCGTTGCCGTTAACTGGTATTAACCGATTAAAATTGGTAATCGTAACTGTTACCACAACCGAAACAAAACTTCATTATCATACAGTTACCGAAATAAATGCATTCCAACCGAAATAACCGTTAAGAAACCGATTCGTGCATTACGGTTAATTTTGGTTCGACCAAGCGTGACATTTTCTTATGTTGCTAAATATTGAATTTTACTCGCAATTTTCATTTTTAGTATTTCTTTTGTCAACCGAAATCCTACCGGTACTTTGAAATCGAGACATACAAATAACCGGCAACCGCTACATAACCGATACATAAAAATTTTGCGTAACCGTTAACCGAACACCTAAATGCGAATTCGTTTCGGTTTAATACCCTGTTATATTTATTTATTTACTGACAACTAAATGCAGTTGACCAAATGAATTTATTAAAATTAAAATAAATTACGTAATATGATAAATTATTAAATACAAATTAAATTTAAACTGAAAGAATATCAAAAATTAATAAAAAAATAAAATTCAAGAATCTGGGGATATTCAAAAAAATTATTAAGTAATCCAACATTTGTTGCAAGGATTAGAGATAAATACAGGGTATTAGCATATTTCGTTTTTGCCATTATTGCAAATGTCAGACAGCAAATTCAAGAGGCAGAAGAAATTTTCGTATTTCTTGAGCTCACAATACATTTGGCTGCTATTTCTCTCGATTGCATGTCTTTGATTGCAGCTGACCTACTTGCTGCCTGATTACCCAACCACACACATACACACACACGCACACACATAGAGTGAGATAGACTCCCGCATATATATATATTTATATATGTATATGTGTGTATATTAAAAGTGAGCTCTGTAGAAGTATATTTAATGAAGTAAGAGACGCACGTCTGTTTGGTTTACTTTCTGTTTATTGAATGATTTCTAGTTTAAACTTATTATAATTATGTTAACAATTTTACCGTACCGCTAAAGACAGCTTATGTATAAATGTTTACATATATGTATAGGGCTGGTGAAGTATGTCGCGCATGTCAAATATGCCGACTCAGCACTGCTTAGTTCAATGCACTAAATGAACTCAAGAGTGGTCATATTAATTGTGTCATTGTGTCATGCTTAATAATGCTTAATATGCAATACTATTTATGCTTACCACTGAGTACAGTGAGCATTCGATATGTGAACATACTACAGCTCTCTATAGCATACTTTGCATAACTTAGGGCACATTCCATTCCCACATTCCTCGCTTCGCAAATAACTTTGCATATTTTGGTGGCGCCTTTTGCCGCATGCCTTGATTTATGCAAAATTTTCATTGCTGCGACTGTTGCTTTTGCTACTTCGATTAATTACTCACAGAGTTTCAAATGTTTCCATTGTGGCACAACAACATCTCGCACATATGATGACTGACATAATTCTGTGAATTCTCGTGGCGTCTCCAAAGAACTTACAAAGTATCACATTAATTTGTAGCTCAGTTGCGAGTACTTTTCCGATCCGCAAGTCTTGAAAAGTTTTGTTTTCCGTCGAGTTTAGCTTTAATCGCATTAGCTTGTCTCGTCTGAGACACTTTGACTCCTTGTTGCTACTGTTTATGTTGTCTGTTGTCTTTGTGGCGGCTTAAAATGCAAATTTATATGAGTACGATATAAATGAAATGCGCGAGCTGTGGAATCTTTTTTTGCTGATTGTTTTATTTGAAGCTTCTCTCAGTCTTCCATTGTAAGTTGTATGGAAATGTTTGGAAATTAGCTGAAATGTAGATACAGACCTTTTGAGTAAACAATAGAATTATTCTATTGCTACTTATAGCACTATGATATGTAGGAACAGGTAAGTAGCAGAAACAGTTAAGCAATATTAGTAGAAGATTTGTAGAATTTTATAAAATGTGATTTAAAAAAATGGACAGGAACAACAATCGAGTTCCTGACTATAGAATACCCATTACTTATATAAATTAACATACATTATTTTTTATTGCATACTTTTTGGCACTTATATTGCTTAATGCTGAAATCAGACATTACTATCGTTCTGTTTGGCCGATCTTGTTGCGATTAAGTAGGATGATAACTTATAGTAATGTTTAACTTTTATTACCAAAAAATACATAATATTCTAGACACTGTGCGTGCGGCGTCATTAATTTCCACACATTTTACGTCAAAATGTCTGATTGTGATAAAATCCTTTAAATCGACTTTGAATAAATGGGCCTGAACCAATTTTTTTCTTTCAATATTCCTGAATAGAATTAATAATTAATTAAACGTTTAAGGAATCTAAATAAAAATAATAATTTTATTATTTTACAAGTGAACAAAAATTAAGTTACAATAAAATTATAGACAGTAAAATATGAAAAAATATTATTGTGTAGGCCAAGAAAAATATATACTAAAATATGCACAATGTAGTTTATTTGAGTTATATTTGAGCTTACATTTCTGAATAGTTTGGAATTTCTCGAAAATTTCTCGCAGTCAGACACTCAGACAGAAAAAGAGGAAGCAGCTGACTTTCTCTCCCTCTTTCTTTCTTTTATCTGAATGCATCTCTCAATTTCTCTTATATGCACAAACATTTCATTTTATTTCATTTTGTGATTTTACCCTGGATACTACTTTATATACATACATAGTATATAAGTATACTTTTATGTATATTTCTTCTATCTATTTTTGTCTGCTTTACCCGTACTTACCTGTACTTTTGGCTAGCGTAAGCAGATCTCAAAATCAAGTCAAGCGCGCAGCGGAGCTGTCAACCGCACGAATACGCCAGGGATAGAAGACAGGTGGGCTGAGGGGTAAAAAGAGCTGGTAAAAAGGGGTTAGGAGGAGTGAAAGTAAATACGGCAACATGGCTAAGTATATGGAGCGCATCCTAACTGCACCTGACGCACGGGCAAATACAGTGCACACACAGCCACACAGATACACACTGAAAAACACAGACACACACACACACCTGTATTTCACCTGAGCGTAGTAGCTCCCTTTATGCAGCTATGGTGCCCTGTAGCTAATGTAGTTTACTTACAGTGAAATATTTGCTTTTCTCCATTTCTATTTCACAGTTACAAGCACACACTCACACACACTCCCACACACACATTCGCAGCAAGCGATTCAATTTTTATCAGCGCTGATAAATTTGCAAACGACGCGACAGTTGACTTTATAGTGCAGTGCTTATGGCAGTGCCATATCAGCCTTTTTCAGAACAAATCTGCCCTTCTTTTGGATAAATTTGTCTGAACTTTTCATAAATCTGTCCCTTTTTTAATTTTTGTGATACTTTTTAAAAATTCACCTAAAATATATATTTTATTGCAAAATAATAAAATTTTATACCGCAATAAATGTTTTTTTATAGTTAAAAAAAAAAGTATTATCACTGAATGCGTGGATTTCAATATTACAATGGCCAATTACATGCATCGATCAGTTCAACGAAATTAAAATCTGGATAAATAAGGTGTTTTATAGCTTTAAAAAAGTGAATTTTACGTAAAATGTATAGAAAATAATGACCAACTTGAAAATAAAGCAAAATAAAATGTATATGTACACTTGAAAAATTGGTATTTAATGCTAAACTGGACCAACTCTAAGTTTATGCGGCGACCAAAAAACATTTGCAAAATTTATTAGAAAACCATATGCATATTAATCTTAATAATAGATAACCATGTAGTATGTAATTTTTAATGAAGTTTTAATTTAGGGATCTGTCCTGTTTTTGTCCGTTTTTTATGTTTGTTTTTAAATTAATTTTTTGCTTTTTATTGTCTTTTTTTTCGGGGTTCATCTCCGGTTTTTCTTATGGCAGCACTGCTTTATAGCTGAGTTGTTGTTGTTATTGATGGCCAAGATTATTGGGCAAATGGTCACATGCAGTTGTTAACTAACTGCAGCCATTTTCACTGTTTCTCGTTTCTTTTGCGCTTTCAATTAGCATCACACGTGCCTAGACACTGACAAATGCACTTGGCCGTGTTAGGCACTTGGCCCAAAGGACTATTCTGGTTAATGTGACGGCTGTTTGCCAAAAAATTAAGATAATTACGCGGAGAGCAAAAAAAGAAAAAAATGAAAAAATAAAATAAAATAAAATGTAGAGTTGCTGTCAGGATCAGCCGCAAATGGCCGTCATCATTCTTGACTACCTTTTGTTGTGCCCAGGACTTATGAGTAAGGCCAAAATGTCATGTACAAAAGATAAAAAGGACACGGCGGCTAATGAAACGCCAGCAAAGCGTAATAAAAGTTCTCTTACCAAAAGCAAAGGCCAAAAGGATTGTAAGCCACATTTCCCTTTTATACACCCTTTCTATTTTTGTACCTTGTTTATTGTCCTTACTGTTGTTGTTCTTATTATTCAAGCACAGTTGCCTTTTGTTGAATTGAAACAATTTGTCACTTTTGGCCAAATTGCCGCTGGGCTTTGTTTCTACGTGGCAGAGACAAAGACAGGGAGAGAAAGAGAGAGAGAGAATTAAAGCATTGGGTGGCCGCATTTGATAATGAATTAAATGAAGAGTAAAGTAAGCATGGGCATAAATATGTACTCATATTTATTTAGAAATACATAATTGTATTGTTTCTGTAAATGTTCAAAAAGTTTAGAGAACAAATGCCCCCCATTATTCAGCTCTTTTACAATGTGGAAGTGTCTGAGTTCACTTTATTTTCGATCAAAATTATTGCCTTTATTCAAAAATTAACTTTAACACAAAAACACGCAGCTCTTCAAGAAATTGTTGAGCATGAAAGAGGAATACAATAATTAAAAAAAAAAAATATCATTTAAATGTGTCGATAAATGTTTTACTTAATTTCAGTTAAAAGTGTCTAAGCTCTCAAAATATTGTCCCAATTTGGCCCTTCTCGATATTCAATGACTATTGCTTTGCATCTACTTAAATAGATTCTGCATCTTCTTTGTTTATTTTTAGAATCTCATTTTTTTGTAGTTTTATATTGCTTTCAAAGCTTTTATGTATTTTGGAATAATTCTCAATACAAGTACAACTTTAATACAAATTGGACGATTTTAGTGCTGAATGTCAATTTGATTATTAAATAACCTCCAAATTTATTTAAATTTAAATTATTTAAATGAACTCATTCTTTTCAAACAAGTTTTTATTTCTCTTAATAACCCAATTAAATTATTTAAATCATACCTGTTAAATTTCGATTAGAATTAGAAATCAATTAGTTATAGTTATGACTATATAATTCACTGTTAAAAAATTAGTTATTTTTTAATGATTACGTTTACAGAAAATCAGAAATAGTCTATAATTATTACAATTCTTCAAAAAATAATCCAAAATAATCTTTTTGAATAATCAGAAAATATATAAAATAATCTTTTTGAGTATTTCGATTTTTTTGATTTTTTTCTGATTATTTCTGATTATTTTTGATGATTTCTGATTACTTATGACTATTTAGTAAAAATCAAATAATTTTAAATTCTCACTAAGTAGCCAAAATAATCAGAAAAAAATCAAAAATAATCCAAATACTCAAAAAGATTATTTTATATATTTTCTGATTATTTTTGGATAGTTGTAATAATTTTAGATTATTCTTGATTTTTTATAATCGTAATCATTAAATAATTGGGAAAAACCGAAAATAATCGTAATTTAATCATTAGTTCGACGCTCATTAATACGATTAAAATACATCTAATCTACTTGAATGATTTTGAAATTGCACTAATTTCTATGTCGATTGTACACTAGGTATTGCCCATTTTTAGAATACATTAATCTATTGAATCACGCTCACAATGCATGCACCAATTTCTATCTACTCGATAATTTTCTTGATTTCTCCCTTTGCCGTAAGTCCCCCAACTCTCTCTAACTGAAGTGCATAAGCTAATTTCCTTTCTTTCTCTCCCCCATTTGTTCAAAGACACGTATGCGCAACGTGTAAACAGCAAATCTATTTACAAATGTAATTGTATTAATGTAGCTTTTACTTGATTGTATATTATATTAAATACCACTCCATATGTTCACCACACTTACCACGTGTGAAAATCGAAAGAGGAGAAATGTGAGAAAAAAAACAAAGAGGGCAAAAAATATATAAAAATCAACGCCAGTTAAATTTGATTTAAATGGCAATTTCATTTGCATAAGTTGTGCGCTGGGCCTTATACCATATTACATTAATGTCAGATGGCCACTTGGCTTAAATAAAATCAATTTAAATTGTCGGTTCAAGTAATCAAAATGCCGAAACCAATTCATTTTGCCCGTTGACTCGACTCTGGACGGTGCTTCGGTTAAGCCAAATCTCAAAGCCCGTTTCAAACAATAACATGAAAAAAATAGAACAACACACACACACGCATACTTACTATAGATACTCAGGATGTTGACGTATGTACTTATGATAAGCCAAAGATATCGAGGGCCAAGTGACCGTTTGATCTGTTGCCCCTTTTCGATTTGTAGCCGTTGTTGGCCAAATCGGCCTAAATGTCTAACGTAACAGGAAATAAATTCTCAACAGCCTTTTGTGCTCCAAGCTCTGATGCTCGTCCACCTGCCACCTGCAACCTTCCACCTGCCACCTGCCACGCCCACTCAACAGAGTGTATAGTATTTACTGAACTTGTGCTTGACCAAAGACTGGCAAAATGTTTGCTTAAATGCGGTCACCTGACCAGGCTTTTTGCAGTCTAAGTTACCCTGCCAAAAGCTATATTCACTTGGGCATTATATATCTACTAAATGGGGTATATTTAGGTTGATTTTGAATAGAAACCTAATAAATAAAAAATAATTGTTTAATTAAATTTCGAATAGTTATATGAACTTTCACTTCAATTTGATATTAATATGGCATTCTGAGATGAGAGTATCAGAAGAATTTCAACAAATCTATAGAGAACTTGATAGCAATAGTTTGACCAAACGGTTATATGTATTCAATTAATGCTGATTTTAATCTATGAAAAATTGTGGTAAGTAATGTACGCTAATAGCGTACAATATTTAGCATATAACACAATAAATGCAAAGACAAGTAAAAGTTTGTCAAAATAAATATGCCGACCAGTGTAGATTTATTTGTTGAACATATTTTTGAAATTCAGCTGCCATATTTTCAATTTTTTTTTTTAAACCTTTAAATATCTGATGACACAATTTTTTTTACATTTGAAAGAACCAAAGTTGGTTTCAGGAACACTGACCATTGGTTTTGCATTGCATTTGGGTTGAAAGAGAATTGTAAAAAAATAACTAAATATGATAAGAAATTATATTATTCCCAATTTTTTCGATTCATACCTTTGATACGTTTTTTGTAAAATAATGTTCATTAAAAAAAAATAGCATGTAAGCTAGATTAAGTTGCCACTAAAGGTAACAAAAAACTTGTTTAAATAAAATATACAAATATTTTTATGAAAAAAAAAATAGCCCATAATAATATATTAAAACCTATTTGACTCTACTTAAGGCATCCTAGAAAATATTTTGTATTCATATATAGACATTAATTTAAGTTTGATTGGCTAGACTCTAGACTCTAGCCGCTAGAGTATACGGCATTTGCTAAGGCAAATACTACGATTGCTGCAACGTTCTTTTTGCGTAGTTTATTTTCATATACTTCAAGTGCGGAGCAAGAGTTGTTGTTGTTGTTGTTGTTGTTGCTGCTGCTGCTGCTGTTGCTGCTTTGTTGTTGTGCATTGTAGTGTTCATGTCTGAGGCAACTCTGCTTCAAATGCAACATTTCACCGGAAAGCAGCGGAAGGGCTTTTATATGCCAGGCTACTTCCGGTCTATAGAAATCTAAAGCATTTACTAGAGTTGTTGTTGTAGTTGTTGTTGTTGTAGTTGTTGTTGTTGTTGTTCTTGCCTCAAGTGGCTGGATAGCTAGCTGGATGGCTCAAGGGCTGCTTGACTAACTGCCAGGCAGTTAACAATGGCTGCGCCTATGCATATGCCATATATATTTTTGTGAGCGCAGTCAAGCGCTAACAAAGTGTTGCATACTTCCAGGCAACGCCCTTAAACTTGGCAGACTTCACTTTAATAAATATCCCCTGCAGCAGGCAAACATCATAAAAGTCTATTAAAATGCTCTTTCGATACAATTTTCATGCAATTCATTTGAGTTTTGAGTACGATTTGGAGTATGCTTTGAAATAGTTTGTGTAATTTAAGGTTCATTGTAAAAAATAAATTCCAAAGGTTGAATTATCCATAGATTAAGATTACGATGCCGCGAAAAGTGAAATACGAGCAGATTGACCAAAGGAAAATTCATGGCATCTATACAGAAATCTTCATATTTGTATTATTTTTAATTTGCACAAATATCGGTAGGTATTTAAATTATTTGATTGACTGATGAGCTGAGGGAAAAGCTATCAAAATGATTGATTGCTTTTTATTGTCTGATTAATTAACAAAATATTTGAACAATAATTAAATATTCAATAATTTACTTATATTTTGACAGTTTTATTTGACGATTGTTTGATTGATTGACTGTTTGATTGCATGGACTACCTGACTAATTAATTGATCGATTGTCTGATTGATTGAATATTTCTGACTGATCGGACTGATTGGCTTACTAATTTCCTGCGTGTTTAACTGAACTGAATAATTGATTGATTGACTGATTGACTTGGAGATTTTAAAATTTGGTTTATCTCTCTTTATTATTATTAAATGATAGATTTACTTACTATCGGATATTATTTGTTTGACTGACTAATGATTGATTGCCTGCCTGGTTGATTGACTATCTGGCTAATTAATTTAATGATTGATTGAGAAGCTGACCGAACGTCTGATTGACTGACTATTTTCTTGACTGATTGACGTGTTGTACGAACTTATTGCTATAATATAATTATCAGATTTTATTTGTCTGACTGACTGATTGATTGGATGCCTGTCTAATTGATTGACTGGTTTTCTTTCAGCTGCTGACTCTATGCTCTAAAAATACACTTACTACAATAATGAACTGCCTAAGATTTTGGTGGCGAACCACACAATCAATTTTGAACACATAAAAACTATCGAAAATATGTTTGATTTTATCAACATAACCTATTTGCGCAATATTTACGATAATTCTATATTAGCTGAAGAACCGGAAAAGGTTCGTCCTCACATGGTCTTTAACAATATGGCCCTAGTTTTAGGGGTCCCAAGAATTCGACAGTTACGTGTTAAGCCAATGAAGAAATGTTTACATAAAATTAAAGTTGAAAATTTGGATCAGATTCCTTGTTATCTCGAGTACTCAGTTAATATGGATGATGATAGTTATCATGATGGGTATGTGCATAATTCAAAATCTCCAATTTTAAATCATTTATTTTACTATGCAGTCATTACATTACTGATGCCAACAAGATTTCGACCAGTTCCCAAATCTACAAAGGCGGCGGATTCTCCAAAACTTTTCATTCCAAATACAACGATTCCTTAGACATGATAAATTATATTTATAACTCTGGATGGATTGACCGTCAAACACGACTTGTTGTCTTAGAATTAAATCTCTTTTACGATTCTATCGAAATGTTTCAGCTTGTCAAGTAAGCTATTGGCCTTAAATATCTAAATTACTGTTCAATTATAATTTTAGGATCATTTTCGAAATATTCCCAACGGGAATTGTGGTATCCTTATGGTATGTGCAATCAATTCCATTGAAATGTTTTCTGCATTTTGGTTGTTTTGTATTCTATGTGGGCATTATCTTTTATTTAATCATTATATATTATAAGTATCAGGAATTTTGTGAAATTTTCGAGTTTGGCATAAAATATTATGTCAAGGATCTTCAGAATTATTTGGATATTATTGTGCTTCTTGTAAGTAGGTAATGATGAAATTCAAATTGATTTAAAAAAATTAACTATAAAATTCTGATTCATCCATTCAGACATCGTTTGTGGCAATTGCATATAATGTTTGGCATCCCCTTGAGGTGAAATTAATTACTGATACTTTCGACAAGAAACCTTGGACTTATATAAATCTCGACAATTTACTTAGCGGCTGGAATGTATATGTGATAAATATGGGAATTGTAACATTTGCTGCTTGGCTAAAGATCATCAGATTTGTATGCTTTCATAGGACTCTAAAACGGCTTGCAATCACCATTGAATTGGTAAGAAAAAAAACAGTTTTTTACATATTTTAAACAATCCAAAAATGTTAAATAAATTTAAATAATTTTAGTTTCAAGACACATAAAATATAGTAAGATTTACAAAGTCTTTCAGCAAACCCTTTTCTTTAACCCTCTATAAACATTGTTTTGACAATCTAAAAAAACAGCTTGCATTATTTTTAAAAAATTTTTCATTTATTTTTCGAAATTCGATTCAGAAATAGCATTAAGTTTTCTGTCTTAATAGTTATATAAAATGGTAGCTTAAATTCTTACTTTTCTCCACGCAGTCGTTCAAAAATATTCTTGGCTTACTTTTCATCTATATGATAACAATCTTGGCCTTTGCCCAGATGGGCACAGTTCTGTTTGGCAATAAATTGGAAAACTTCAAGTCCATTTTTGCATCCGCTATCAACATAATGCGAATTATAATATGCAACTTTACTTATATGGAAATGCATGAAGTACAACCCATAATAGCACCTATATACTTTATCGCAGCTATTTTACCTATCTATTGGGTTTTACTAGTAAGTTCAGTCCAAATAAATGTCAAAAAACAGAATTTCTTCAAAAAGGTTTCTTTTAGAATCTATATGTGGCAATATTTTTGGCAACGTATTCGGAGGTGAAGAGCAGTTTGTATGTAAGGGACACAGAAGTCTTCCAAATGCTCCTTAAAGGCCTTCAAAATTATTTTTGCTTTGGGCGAAAAGAAGCTAATTTGAATGACAGATTGTATATTGATAAATTGATAACAAAAGATGAAAGGCCCGAACCAAATCAGAAATATAAATCCCAACCCAATGTGGAACCAATGCGGGATCTCAGGGAAGAATTGGCACAGTAAGTTTCTAAAATAACTAGTATAGACAATGGTTTTCACAATATTTTACAGGCTAACGGAACGTTCTTTTCAAATCGAAAAAGTTTTGGAGAGATTTGCCAGCACTCTTGAGTTAATCTCTAAACTACAAGCTGACATCAAGAGAAGGTAACAAATAAAATAAAAAACAGGACAATTTTAACAAATAAAAAAGTGTAATTTGGAAATATTATACTTAAATAGAAACCACAAGGACAACAAAAAAAAACAAGCGAAAAAGGCTAAAGCCGAGCTCCCAACTATAACATATACGTTCTTTATTTAAATATGCATAAAATATTTTCCATTGCATACTTTTAGGCACTTACATTGCTTGAAACTTAAAACAGCCATTACAACCCTTCTGTTTGGCCGATCTTGTTGCGGTTAAGTAAAATGATATCTAAAAATAGTAGTTAGTAGGCAGACGGACATGGCTATATCGACTCGGCTGCTGATGCTGATCAAGAATATTTAGAACACATTCTTTATAGGGCCGGATATGCTTCATTCTCCCTGTTACATACATTTCAACGAACACAATATACCCTTTTACTTATTGTTTAAGTAACGAGTATAAAAAGGGAGCCAGTCTCGAACTAGTGGCATTTTCGTAGATGAACACGGAGTAAACAAGGCGCAGCATGTCGACCTCAGAGCCTCAGAGATAAGGCACAAGCCGACAAAATAAGTCAAGGGGAAACAAACGCAGGTTAATGGATTTCTCTTGTGATATTTGACTTGACTTTTGAGACAGAGGCCGCTGACCCAACCACAAAGTTGGACCATTTTTATGCTTCTCTATCTAAATACATACACACAGTATTTTTAACCTTTATACGACTCTTATTTTATTTTCACTCTTTACGCTGTGCTGAATTTTTCAAGTGAAAAGTATACATTTATTATCAAGATGTATGCAGCGAGAAGGGAAGAGGGAAAGGGCGATGCCTCGTTTGGTGGAGGGACAGCAAAAAACACATTACGTTTAATTGAATGTTACGGTTGTCGCTTGTCGCCTGTCGTCGGTTAAGACTGAGAGAGAGAGAGAGAGACAACCGAGTTCTTGGCCAAGGCTAAGGATTGGGCTTTTGTGTTTGCCGGGCACGCGCCTAAGAAGAACAAGAATTATAATGTAGTGTAAATATTTAATGATGATGTGACTTTAGATTATGTTGCCGTCACGTGGTTGCTGTTAAACGTGCTCTTCTGGCGACTCCGACCCGAACTTGGCCAATTCAATGAACTGTAAAAGTCGCTGCTCTGTCGGCCGAATAATCTTTCACGTTTACCAATGCAACAATATAAGAGCATTGTCGCAATAACTTATTTTGTATCTGCCACCTGCTGAGATGGCTGTCGATTATTTCACAGAAACTGTTTACAGGGCTGCGGCTGCCTCAACGCCTCCTGATCCTGCGGCAGGCACCATCTATGGGATAGTGCTCACAAGAGGGGCCAGAGAGCTTTTGGCACAAAAACGGAGACTCCGAAGACGCGCAATCCCCACTCAAGACCCCTGGGACCGCATTCTTTGGAACCGAGCTGCTAAGCAATTACGGAATGTCGTAAGAGAACTGCGAAGCAACTTCTTTGAGGAAAGGCTGGCTTCCATGGATTACACTATAGATGCTGGATATTCGCTTTGGAGGTGCACTAAGTCCCTTATGAGGCAGCCGTTTAGACAAGTTCCTGTCAGGTGTGCAAGCGGCGAACTTGCCAGAAATGAAGAAGAGCAGGCCAATTCTTTTGCTCACCACTTAGAGGCCAGGTTCACCCATTTCCAATTCGCCACGGAGGAGCAGTGCAGAGAGACCAACGACAGTCTTCAGACCCCACTTCAGATGTCCCTTCCTATCAAACCAGCCAGAGTCGAGGAGATTGCTGATGTCATAAAGTCCCTACCGAGGAAGAAGGGTCCTGGCACTGACAGGATGTGCAACACCACATTGAAGGCCCTGCCTACTCGGGCGCTTCTCTTCATAGCGCTAATATTTAACGCAATATTAAGGGTGCAGGTCTTTCCGAAGCAGTGGAAGATGGCAGGAATACTAATGATCCATAAGCCTGGAAACCAGAAGATGACCCTGAGTCGTATCGGCCAATAAGTCTCCTGTCATCCTTATCTAAGGTATGGGAGAGACTCGTTGCAAACCGACTCAATGCTAATATCAAGGAGTGTCGCATTCTGCCGGATCATCAGTTTGGTTTTCGGGAGGGACACGGCACCGTGGAGCAGGTCCACAGACTGGCAAAGCACATCCTACAGGCTTTTGATGACCTTGAGTACTGCAATGCTGCTTTCTTTGATATGCAGCAAGCATTTGATAGAATTTGGCATGTTGGTCTTTTAAGCAAGATTAAAAAGCTGTTCCCTGCACCGTACTATGGAGTCCTACGCTCATACTTGGAAGAACGACAGTTTACGGTTGGGGTCAGGAACACCTTTTCGAATCCCTGCTATATGAGAGCTGGAGTTCCACAGGGCAGAGTTCTTGCACCGCTGCTCTACTCAATATATACAGCAGATCTACCCCGCCCCAGTGAGCAACATATGGAGTATCCCAGGAAGGCGCTTCTTGCAACTTATGCGGACGACATTGCTCTGCTCTACAGCTCCAAATGCCGCACGGAGGCAGCAAGAGGAGTACAAGAATACATCAACTCCCTGGCAGCTTGGTGCAAAAGATGGAATTTAAAGATCAATCCACAGAAGACCACCAACCCCTGCTTCACTCTAAAAACATTAATCGACCACACTCCACCAATACAGCTAGAAGGCGTAACTCTTGACCAACCAACGGAGGCAAAATATCTCGGCATCACCCTCGACAAGCGTCTTACATTTGGTCCCCACTTGAAAGCTACGGCTGGAAGATGTGGCCAAAGGATGCAGCAATTGCGGTGGCTCATCAATCGAAGAAGCACCATGACACTCAGAGCCAAACGAGCTGTCTACGTACACTGTGTCTATGGCGTGCAGATTTGGGGAATAGCTGCCAAATCCAATTACAGGCGCATTCAAGCCTTGCAGATCCGAGCAATGCGACAAATCACAAACTGCCCCTGGTATGCACTCTTCACCGTTACCTCAAGCTTCATACAGTGGAAGAGCAGATAGAAAGACTCACCAGCAGATACAGTGATCGACTGACAAGACACCAAAGTTTACTCGCCAGACGACTTCTCCCAGCCAGGCCTTTGAGGCGTTTAAAAAGATTGAGTTTCGCCAAAACAATTGGCCAACTCCCTCAAGTGCCAAAATTTTGTTTAAAATAATTTATGTGTAAAACTTAATATTATTCTTCACAAAATTGGATATCAGAAATTTTGGGGCATGAAAATGTTTTTGTCACCAGACTTTTACCTCGTAAAGAGGTTTTTTTAACCTCTCAACCTCTTCACCTTGTTTCCCTTCGAGCGTGGCTAACAGCATAATTAACATACAGTGAAAACGAAACGCGTTTGACGTCAATGAATTTTTAATATCAAGTATATGCACAAGCAAAAAAATTAAGTTATATTTATTATATGTATTGCTACACTGGCGGCCAGAAAAAGTTGCCGGCCCGCCTAGGATAACATAATAAAAATTTTGAAAGCAATTTCAGATGAACAGTGTTTCAGCTTTCAGTTCAATTTGCTTGCTCTGTATGTAAAAAATTTCAGGGACCGTTATCATTATGAGTTATAATATAAAAAAATAACTGTAATTAATATTTAAGAATTTTTAAGGATTTTCTTCAATGAAAATGATTAATTTAGAGCGAAAAAAAACTCACAAATCATCATTATTTATGATTTTAATTTTCTTGCTAAACATGAAAACTAAACTTTAAAAAAAAGATGGGTCCCCTGGGTTTCCTCTAAAGGAATATTGAAAAATGTTGTTGGAAAATCCTACACTAAAATAAATTATTTTAGTAGGATAATCTCTTATTTATGTAGGTGGATAATCTCTTATCAATGTAGGAGGATAATCTTTTATCTATGAAGTGCTTACAAATGCATATAAAAACGATCAGCATTTAAAAAAAATTTATAACCATATTTTGATTTTATTTATTTGTGTTTGTCCTGTACAACTCGCTGGTTTCCATTTTAAGAGCTGAGATCGTTTTTCTGGCAATCAGTGTAATTCTCATATGTGGAAACTATGCAACCTTTTTTTGCAACCAGTATACTTATATGAATGATTTTAGAACAAGGACACATTTTCAGTCTACCAGAGTAGTGTAATTTAATTAAATTGACAAAAAATTTGAGAACCATAGTTCGATTTTGATTGATTATTTTGTCTTTTACAACTCGCTGGCTTCCCTTTTAGACCACGTACTTTAAAAAAGTACAGTGGTCTATTAACTTTGTCACAAAAAAAAATGTGCGTAACAGGCAGAAGGAGGCGTGGCAGACCCCATAAAGTATATATATTCTTGATCAGCATCAACAGCCGAGTTGATATAGCCATGTCCGTCTGTCCGTCTGTCCGTCTGTCTGTCTGTCCGTCTGTAAGAGCGCCTAGATCTCAGAGACTATAAGAGCTAGAGTCTTCAAACTTGGTATGTAGGTGCGCCTATATTGTAAGCAGATCGAGTTTGTTTTAGATTTTGGCCACGCCCCCTTAAACGCCCACAAATTAGAAAATCTTAAATTATAAGGACAATTTTGAAGATAGACATTCCTAAATAAGCATATACGAAGATAATATTACTCCCCACATTTACTGAAAATTTCATAGCGATCGGATAATAAACAGCGAAGATATTGAACAACTAAATTTTCCTTTATTTGCCATACCTTATCAGCAACAATAACAACAACAAACAATCACAACTAGATAACAATTACATTTGACTTACAGTCCGGTAACAATGAAATCTATAATTCGACAGTTGTTATTCAAGAGCGTCAGTGGCGCAATGTGCTGAGCGTCCATTTTTTGAATAAATTCTCAGTTCGGTTTCCGGGTTCAAGTCCCGGCGCGGACAAAACTTTTTTAGACCCCGTACTTTAAAAAAGTAAAGGGGTCTATTAACTTTGTCACAAAAAAAAATCTGCGTAACAGGCAGAAGGAGGCGTGGCAGACCCCATAAAGTATATATATTCTTAATCAGCATCAACAGCCGAGTCGATATAGCCATGTCCGTCTGTCCGTCCGTCCGTCTGTCCGTCTGTAAGAGCGCCTATATCTCACAGACTATAAGAGCTAGAGACTCCAAACTTGGTATGTAGGTTCGTCTATATTGCTAGCAGATCGAGTTTGTTTTAGATTTTGGATCGGACCACTATCATATAGCTCCCATATGAACAATCAGTTGAAAATCAAGTCTTAGTATGGAAAACTGTTTGAGATATTTCAACCAAACTGACAGAATATGTATAAAAGATGGTCCCATACATACTGACCAAATTTGATTGAAATCGGATTACTATATCATATAGCTGCCATAGGAACGATCAGTCCAAATAAAGTCTTAGTATGAAAATCTTTTCGTAGTTTGAGATATCTTTATAATAAGTACGGGGTCTCCGACAGTCGAGTATCGATCGACTGTAGCACCGCCGACTAGTTTTTTTTTAATATTTTAAATTTAATCAATATGTTAGTAGATGGTCTTTAAAGGTTTTTTTTTTAAGTTATTCAATTTTAAAAGGGTGTAGGCAGAAATCTTAACTGCAAAATAAAGAATCGCTGTAGCCTTAACACATGTGCATTTTGTCATATTCTAATGGTAGTATTCGGTGGCCTAGTGTGATAAGCTTCCGTTTGCAATTTTCAGGGGGTCGCGGGTTCAACTCCCAACAAAACGACTTTTTTTAAAAATTGTTTTTTATTAGCGGACTAGTAGAGCATTAGTCGTGGGCTCAACTCCCGGCTTGGACAGACGTTTTATTTTGTTTTAAGATTCATTAATATTTTCCATTTTTACATCAATTCAATGTTAATATTTGGTTTTTTTTGTTTTATTATGAAGAGGTGTGGGAAATGCACTTATCGCTGTCTCGCTTTCTCTAATACTTAAATCAATTTATTTCGTGCATTTATTTTAAGCGTCTGTTAAATCTGATGATGTGCTTTAATAAATCATTTAAAATATCTTTAATGTAAATGTATCATCAATATATTTATGTGAAATATATATACTAAAATATTTTAATTATGTAGCTACTTTTAATATTTTATTTTAAGCAGTATTTTCTTTTGCATAGTAAGTACGGGGTCTCCGACAGTCGAGTATGCTCGACTGTAGCACCGCCGACTAGTTAGAAGTGTGATTGTTTTTCTAGCCATTAGTGTAGTCCTCATATGCATAGGATTTATGCAACGTTTTTCTGGCCACCAGTGTACTCATATGAATGATACTAGTTGTTCAATCGGCATTGTCAGCTGCAGTTGCGGAACAGCGACACATTTTCTGCCCACCAGTGTTGTTTAATTAAATTGAATTACATTGTCATGCATACGAAACGATTTGTTTACTATAAAAATCGGTATGTATTTAAAAATATAGGGCATTATGGATAGCTGGCTTATCGTAAACTTTTCTTAGTTGTATACATAAATTTGTTTATCTATGTTAATTTAAAAAGAACACAAAACTGATAATTATATATTTTAGAATGAAAATAAACCGAAATGCATTTTAATTTGGGGGGACTATAAAATGCATAGAAAATTGAAAAATTGCATGGAAATTGTGCAGAATGTGGCTTCAACTCGTAGTGCTATGTTTGGGGGCGATTGCCATGAGTGTACAGGGCGAGGAGTATTTCGAGAACTACTACAACGAGATTGACATCGATGATGAACAGGCGGAGGCAAAGACTCGGACTCGGACTCGGTGGTGGGTCCATCTGAGGTCGATTTGATCAAAGTGCGTAAGATGTATTGTGAGCCAACCAAGTAATGGAAAAATTACAGGGGAGGAGGGAGCAGCAGTCAGGGATTTAATGGACAGTGGACAATGGGCGCTTGTATTTATTTTCAATATTTTTAGCAGTAAGCTAGTTTCAAAATAAAGTTCACAGTTGAACCAAAAACGCAACACAATCTTAAATTATAACTATAAAATGTTTCTTTTGAAAATTATTTATATAAAACTCGTTTTTGAGAACAACTTAAAAATGATTGAATACAAAATTGGAGTTTCATTTAAATTATTTACTCTTAATCAAGAAAACTATTATTAATTTAGACCAATTTCATTATAGGGGGTTTGAGTTTAATTTATTTAAATTAAACAAAATTATTCAAGATGCTCTGTAAAAAAAAATTAAATTTTTTATCGGAGTTCGACATATATTTTAGAACATTTTTTTAACTATTAATTTTTTTTACAAAGATGTGTATTTTAAAAATAGAAAAAGTTAAGATTTTTTCTGTATTTTAGAATCACTTTAGTAAGTATCATTAAATAAATAGCATTTAATCTTTCGGTTATCGATTACGACAAATTTTATACATCGGCTACGAAACGGTTACCAGTTTCTTGTAAGTTTCGGTATGATTTCGGTTCACAAAAAAATATTAAAAATGTTAAAAAAATGTAAACTTAAAAAGAAATATTTCAAAATTTCGAAAATTAAGATCTTTTTTTAAAATCAATGTATAAACTAAAGTAGGTAAGAAATATAAATTAAATAAAGTTTTAAAAACGATGATTACACCTTATATACCAAACCGAAATTAACCGTAATTTTGATTTTTTACCAAATACAATCGGTTAATACCAGTTAATGGTTACGGTTATGCTAAGGGCTTCAATCCCTGGTTCTCTGTTATAGATTGGAGTGTAATGACTCTAAAGACTCCCAATTTATAAGGGTAATTTTCGGAGTCTCCTTGATTACTTAGCTATCTTAATATGTAAGTTAAATCGATTAAATCGTCTTTTAACTAAATATCAGATTGTGTTTTTATCTTCTTATAAATTTAAGTTTATAATATTGTAAGTAAGCAGTCGTATTTCTGTTCGATTCCAATTAATTTTGTGAAAGTGTAAATGTAAATGTCAGTTGGCTAATTGAAGTGTGAGCTGGCAGAATACTAAGAAAGAGAGGGGAGAGGCGAGTTTGAGGCTGAGATCCTGGGCAGACAGCCAAGGACTTGATGTGCCCTAAGTGCTTAAATAGTGCGAATGTCTGGATGCCCCCTTCCAAAGTCCATTAATTTATCGAGACTGTCTGCAAGAGAGTTTGTGCGTGTGTGAGGGGGATAGAGATATATTTTTAATTGGAACGTATTAAAAACATTGGCAGTTGCAGAATAAGTAACTAATTTTCTAAACGATGTATAGATTTTAGGCATATATACATATGTTTATATATATTTACTTGTTGTTTTTAAATCTGTCAGACAGCAGCTTACGGTAACCGTAAAATGCATCATTGCTGTCTGAAAGAGAATTTGCATACTAAATGTGCGCCGGCAAAAGCAAAAGAGAGACAGAGACTGTGAGAGAGCCAAGCAAGAGAGAGCATAGCCACAAGGGAAAGTTGGTCAAAAGAGAGCCTTGGAAGCGAGCGCACATGCTGTTTTCGCACGCTCTCTCTCCCTTGCGCTCTCTTTTGTGCTCGCTAGCATTTGAAAGAGCTTTGGCTCGTCGGCTCGTCGAAGGCCTCGTTGGCTTTGGAAGCTTCGTTTGTTTGTGGTGTGTTCGAGTGCTTATTTCAGTATATTTAGTGCAGTCGTTTCGTTCGGTCGTTCTAACGGTAGAATCGCTTCAGTTTTGGCCTAGTGTAAGGACAACTTCACCAATTCCCACACACACACACACATTCAAATCAAAACACATACATATACGCGCGCTGTGTTGTGTTGTGTGGGTGCTTTAGGTGCGGCAACGATGCGAAAGTAAAAGTGGTTCCAAAGTGCATCATAACGGTAATTTAATAAATCAGAAAGAAAGAGAGAGAAGAGCATAAGTTAGAGAGAGAAAGAAGGCTGCTGCAATTAAATATGCAACATTAAGTGTGTGTGTGAATATTGTGCGAAATCCAAAGGAAATTCCTAATCTTGTGCTGAAAAGCGACAAAAAAATAATAAAATAAAAGTGTTAAAATGACAGCTATGAAAATGTTTGAATAATTGTTAAATAACACAACACTGGCTCGCTGGAAACACATCTCAATTCAATTCAATACAAGGCCGCAGATACCAACAAAAAAAATATTACCCAACTTTTGTTTTACATTTTTGTTGTTTACACCGAAGCGAAGGCCGCATAAGAATAACTTTTTTGGGCCATTCTTCTCGGTATTTTTGGTTTACTGGCAGCTGGCAGCTGTTTCTTATAGCGGAAATTTACCTTAACGTAGGAGGCTAAGCTTTCAGCGATTGTAATGGTACAACGTTGTAAGCAGGGGCGACAGGGCATTCGTTGCCCAACTGCTCAAGACCGACCATACGTGGTGAAGAGGTGCCTCTGCTGCGGCTCCAGAGAGGACAACTCGAATAAAACCCGTAATCTCAGGTGTTATTCGAACCGTGCCTATGGGATGAATGGCACTACGTTAGTGTGTCTTTGAACGGTGACCTCCGGACACCTGGTGACCTCCGGTTGTAATTAGCCTTACCGGGACATGAGGCTGTGTTCCGGCGTACCAGACCCTTCCTCATTACTCGTGGGACCAATTTATGGACACCTTAATGGAAAAAACAAATGAGGCTGAAAAGCCTTCCCAACCCGAGGTCGTAGACCTCTCGACTACGGTCGAACCCATGGATGCTGACGACGGGCTGGATCTCGATCCATATAGCCCAGTCGGCAGCACCAACACAGAGGAGATGGAGGAACTCCTCAACTCCCCACAAAGGGCGGAACTCAAAGCCGCGTCAGCGGATCAGCAGGCTGAACAGCCTCCGATCTCAAGACCGGCTGCGAGGACCGAACCAAGAGAGCATTCTTCCTATAGCGCGGTCACCAGCGCGGAAAAGTTTGCGGTGATACCGTCAAAGCCCTTCTATCGACGAAGGAGCTTGCAGCTGCGCAGGAAGCCATTATGGACGTGATAAGAACGCAGCGACAAGGGGAAATTAAGCCGTTCTTCACAGGCTGCACGTTCCGTCCAGGGTGGCTCCTGATATCCTGCGCTAACAAGGAAACAGCTGACTGGCTAAAGGCAACAATGCCCAAGCTGAAGCTTGGCAAGCTTGAGCTTGTGGCAGACGCAGACATGCCGAAACCGCAAGTCTACATCGGACAGGGGAAAACAGATTGATTTCACGTTCGCTGTGGATCCCAATTCGGACGAAAAGCTTAAGAGCTTAGGGCACAGACTGTGCTACGGTTTTGGGCAAGTAATTGTGAGACAGAGGAGCAAGCACAGTGCTGGGCGAAAGACGCCCCCACTGCGACTGCTCCTGTGCCCGCCAAGACTGCCTAAACGCCTGTTCTCAGTCAGGAAGTGCCCTCCTGCTCGAAAAGCCTCACGCCGACCACACGCTCAGGTGAGGATCAATCCTTGGAAGCCGCAAGTAGCACAATGGCAGCGCCAACAGCAAATGCCTCTGCTGCTACCACGGAGCGACCAGCGACCAGCGCATTACAGGTCGCCAGGCTGCGCCCGCCCCTATATGGTCGGCTTCAAAGCAAGCACGGTAAAGGTGCTAGAAGGTCTGCTGAAGAGACCGTGCTGCTTGGCAGCAACCGTGGGAAGAAGAGGGCCGCTCGTGGCCGGAGCAGGGACTAATGGCCCACTCCACCCTCCCCTCTACCCACAGCAACATAAGGCATCTTAAATGCCTACAAGCAAACCTTCATCATGCTAAAGCGGCCTCGGACGTGCTATGTTGCAGGTTTTCTACCGAGGATCTGAGCGTTGCCTTTCTACAGGAACCATTTATCCTTTCAGGTAAGATTATTTGAAAAGAGCGTTCGGCTTTTGCCGAAGTCTCTGGGGCTCCATTGCATACAAAGCGTTTGCGCTCGAAAAAAATGCTAGTTTGACGCCTCTATGTATTGTTTGCTTAGTGCCTATATGTAATATCGAGGAGCTGGAGTATGAAGCTACAGACGTTCATAACAACATTGAAAATGCCTTCAAAAAAAGTTGCATCCAAAAAAATCGCAAATATCGCAGGGACGTTCCCTGGTGGAACAAAGCCCTAGAGAAAAGGCGAAAGGATGTGAGAAGACTTTTCAATAGGGCGAAAAAATCGGATAACTGGTCCGAATATAAAGCTGCCCTAACACTCTATAATAATGAGCTGAGAAGGTCTAAAAGAGCTACGTGGAGAGACTACTGTGGGAAGATTGACAATCTTCCTGAAGCGGTCCGACTACAAAAAGCTCTTTCAAAAGACCATTCAAACGGCATCTGCACTTTGAAAAATCCTGATGAAACCTTTACAAATACCCCAGGTGAAACTAGCAAGCTTCTGCTAGACACTTACTTTCCAGGGTGTATAGGTGCTGGCTATGTTCCTACGACTCCTATGGCTCTCACCATAGCAGTCGGCATGGACAGATGCCTCCCGTATAAGCTGTTCCATCTTAACAAAGTGCGATGGGCTATATCTACCTTTAGCCCGTACAAGTCACCAGTGCCGGATGGGATTTACCCTTGCTTTCTGCAAAAGGGTATGCATTTAATTGCTCCCAACCTGACCCGAATATTCCGAGTAAATGGACTGAGATAAAGGTTGTCTTTATACCAAAGGCAGGGAAGAAATCAGCCCAATTGCCTAAGTCATATAGACCCATTAGCCTCAGTTCCTTTTTCCTTAAATCAATAGAAACTAGTCGGCGGTGCTACAGTCGATCGATACTCGACTGTCGGAGACCCCGTACTTATTATAAAGATATCTCAAACTACGAAAAGATTTTCATACTAAGACTTTATTTGGACTGATCGTTCCTATGGCAGCTATATGATATAGTAATCCGATTTCAATCAAATTTGGTCAGTATGTATGGGACCATCTTTTATACATATTCTGTCAGTTTGGTTGAAATATCTCAAACAGTTTTCCATACTAAGACTTGATTTTCAACTGATTGTTCATATGGGAGCTATATGATAGTGGTCCGATCCAAAATCTAAAACAAACTCGATCTGCTAGCAATATAGACGAACCTACATACCAAGTTTGGAGTCTCTAGCTCTTATAGTCTGTGAGATATAGGCGCTCTTACAGACGGACAGACGGACGGACGGACAGACGGACATGGCTATATCGACTCGGCTGTTGATGCTGATTAAGAATATATATACTTTATGGGGTCTGCCACGCCTCCTTCTGCCTGTTACGCAGATTTTTTTTTGTGACAAAGTTAATAGACCCCTTTACTTTTTTAAAGTACGGGGTCTAAAAAAGTTTTGTCCGCGCCGGGACTTGAACCCGGAAACCGAACTGAGAATTTATTCAAAAAATGGACGCTCAGCACATTGCGCCACTGACGCTCTTGAATAACAACTGTCGAATTATAGATTTCATTGTTACCGGACTGTAAGTCAAATGTAATTGTTATCTAGTTGTGATTGTTTGTTGTTGTTATTGTTGCTGATAAGGTATGGCAAATAAAGGAAAATTTAGTTGTTCAATATCTTCGCTGTTTATTATCCGATCGCTATGAAATTTTCAGTAAATGTGGGGAGTAATATTATCTTCGTATATGCTTATTTAGGAATGTCTATCTTCAAAATTGTCCTTATAATTTAAGATTTTCTAATTTGTGGGCGTTTAAGGGGGCTGTGCAAAATCTAAAACAAACTCATCTGCTTACAATATAGGCGCACCTACATACCAAGTTTGAAGACTCTAGCTCTTATAGTCTCTGAGATCTAGGCGCTCTTACAGACGGACAGACAGACAGACGGACAGACGGACAGACGGACATGGCTATATCAACTCGGCTGTTGATGCTATAAGAATATATATACTTTATGGGGTCTGCCACGCCTCCTTCTGCCTGTTACGCACATTTTTTTTTGTGCAGTTAATAGACCACTGTACTTTTTTAAAGTACGTGGTCTAAAAATTATAGACCAGCACATTAGGGATAAGAATCTCAAGCAACATCCCCTTTACAGATACCAATTTGCGTATCAAGCTGGTAAGTCAACTGAGACTGCTATCCATTGCCTAACAACTACGATATGTGTAGTGGTAGCCACGAGCCAACCATTTCGGAGCGAATACAATACGCTCTCGACACAACAACAAGATGGTGCACAAGCAGAGGCCTTACAATAAACTCTGCTAAGACTATCTTAGTGCCATTCACCAGGAAAAGGCTTCTAAACCTTACAAATCCAACGGTAAATGGCGCTCAAATTGAGTTCTCAAAAGAGGTGGTATATCTAGAGGTAACCCTAGATGCAAAACTTACTTGGAACTCACACCTTACAAAAACCATAAATAAGGCTACAAGGGCATTCTTTGCATGTAACAGACTTTTTGGTAACACTTGGGGCCTAAGTCCCAAAATGATCTTCTGGTCATTTACCACTATTGTGAAACCCATCCTTACCTATGCATCTCTTGCTTGGTGGACCAAGGTTAAACAAGAAAAGGCGGCAGCTGAATTAAGTAAGCTTCAACGCCTTGTGTGTGTGGGCATGACTGGTGCAATGAGCACATGTCCAACTGATGCCCTTGGCATCATTACAGGAATCTCACCCCTTCCGATTCTAATTGAAAAGGAAGCCTGTCTAGGGGCCCTAAGGCTCCAGGGTGCCAACCTAAAAAACGGCGATCTAATAGGGCATCTAAAAGCTCTTGAAACCTTCTTCACAAGCCCTACTGTACATCTATCAGACTTACAACTACCGAGTATGGTATTCAAAAGGAACTTTACTGTTTCAATTTATGACAGAAGTTCCTGGAATAATCCGAATCTTTGCATACCATCTGGAGCACAAGTGTGGTATACGGATGGCTCAAAACTGGAAAATGGCGACACAGGGGCTGGCGTGTATGGACCACGGTTCCGCAGGTCAATAGCCATGGGAAAAACCCCATCCATATTCCAAGCAGAGATTCATGCAATAGAAGTCTGCGCCATAGAATGCATTCGACGTAGAATGCAAGGGGCAACTATCTTCATCTTATCGGATAGTCAAGCGGCTCTAAGAGTCCTAGAATCCTTTAAGATAACATCCAAACTTGTGGATAATTGCTAACGTAAACTAGACTGCCTGGGGGAGAGGAACACTTTAACAGTGGGCTGGATCCCTGGGCACGAAGGTCACGAAGGCAATGAAATTGCGGACTGTCTCGCAAAAAAGGGGGCAATAAAACCCCTAATAGGTCCTGAACCCTTCTGTGGCCTAGCAAGAGGACACACCATGGAAGTCATAAGAATTGGGAGGAAAAAAAGCTTAGCATGTACTGGATAGAAGCGATGGCCAGCGTCAAGCAAAACGATTTCTTATCCCGGCCAGGAACCAATCCAAAAGAATGGTTGGCCTCAGAAAGAGTGATCTTCGTATCCTCACTGGTTATCTGACAGGACACTGCACTATGGCGTATTTTACCGAAAAAGTGTCATTTTTTAATTTTTCAAATGTATGCAAATGTATGATTTTTTAATGCTAACATATAGTAAACACTTCAAACTGTTATGTTATTTGCCAAAAATGTTAACATAACAGTCCAATGTTAAGATACCAGCTGTTAAAGTCAGCTGTTTCAATCGATGACCGCATGCTTTTATTAACGACAAAATTAAAGTGCACTTTCAAATTAAAACACAGGATAAAGAATCATTTTATAAATTCAAATTTGAAATGGATGTCAACTGTTTAGGTTTGTGTTACGTGTAAATGCTTGTATATTCTTGATTTTGTATGTGTCTCTTTTATAATGTGTATATTTAGCAAGTACTGTCAATGTCGAATTTTGGATAGTAAAGTTGAACTTTGCAAAGACTTTAACAAAATTGTTAACAATTGTTAGTTTTGAGTCCTCGTCCATTTTGTAGAGTCATTAATTCTCTATTCAGAATAGTTTATCTCAAGCTCCACATTTGACCACTTTTTCCGCAATTAAATTGTTTAGCACGTAACCTCACAATTTTTCAGTGATGATTTGCTTGCTTAGTTGTAGGAGTTATTAATTAATGCCTCAATAAGAAATCGAATTCTCCATACAAAAAGCAAGCAAATCATCACCTAAAAATTGTGAGGTTACGTGCTAAAAAATTTAATTGCGGAAAAAGTGGTCAAATGTGGAGCTTGAGATAAACTATTCTGAATAGAGAAATAATGACTCTACAACATGGACGAGGACTCAAAACTAACAATTGTTAACAATTTTGTTAAAGTCTTTGCAAAGTTCAACTTTACTATCCAAAACTCGACATTGACAGTACTTGCTAAATATACACATTATAAAAGAGACACATACAAAATCAAGAATATACAAGCATTTACACGTAACACAAACCTAAACAGTTGACATCCATTTCAAATTTGAATTTATAAAATGATTCTTTATCCTGTGTTTCAATTTGAAAGTGCACTTTAATTTTGCCGTTAATAAAAGCATGCGGTCATCGATTGAAACAGCTGACTTTAACAGCTGGTATCTTAACACTGGACTGTTATGTTAACATTTTTGGTAAGTAACATAACAGTTTGAAGTGTTTACTATATGTTAGCATTAAAAAATCATACATTTGCATACATTTGAAAAATTAATAAATGACACTTTTTCGGTAAAATACCCCATAGTGCAGTGGCCAAAACTTTGGCATGTCCACAGTGCAGATAAAATATATATTGCCTACTTTCAGGCTCTTATGAAAATCTGAAGACTCAAGATCCACAATAAGCGACCACTAGAAACTATAGAATAAGCATAGCGATTTGAATAAATTCTAGCATGACAGTTAGAAGACAATAGTGTAATTGAATCGCTTAATAATATTGTATTTGGCCGATTTTGACAAATCACTTCTTTTTTTTTAATTTAATGTTCATTGCTAATAATTTTTATTAAGTTTCAGTTATGTTCTTAAACCCATTTGTCTGACATAAACAATAAAATGTCTGTAAGAACTTAAGAAACCGACCTCGTAAATGATTTTGTTTTTAAGTTCACGCATAGCTTGTATGTGTGTGCTTGCAAATCAAAGGTTTCACAGACCACTACGTTTTTTACGTAAGCTCTAACGCAATTCAGAGCGAGCGTCCTTTGCCAAGGACAATGCCAAGCACAATGTCGGACAAAAACATTCTTCCCAGCATCCCATGCGCACACACCCAGGCATACATAGATTTGTATGTATGTATATGTATTTCCACTCACACCTATACACACACATCCTGTGCGCTAAAATGACGAAATTCACGCGACTCAAATTCAACACCTTCCCACGTTTGACGTCAGAGCTGTGTTTTTTTTTAAACCTCAGCGTTTATTCGATTAGTTAGAGTCGTGCATTAAAATTAAATTGTAACAACAATAACAACAGTTAGCAAAAGCAGTGTAAATTTCCCACTTTGACGCAGCATCTCTGTCGCCGTCTCTCTGTCTGCGTTGCTGCGTCGCACAGTGTTTCATGGTGCTGTTATAAATGTATAAAAATTACTTAATCATTAAAAGAAATTTATACAAAGCATTTTTGGATTTATAAAAATAAAATTGTTATTTTTCTTCTTAATTTTCTTTCAAAATTCAAGTTATTGCAATTATAAAAATAAATAAGTACCCCATTTTCAAGCAGAGGTCGCATATCACTTAAATCAATAATTTTTTTTTAAGTGTATTTAATGAAATATTTTTCTATTTATTTAATAATTAATATCAATAAACTTCTTAAATGGTCGTTTTGTCATTCTCCATTCATAACATTCTAATATATATTTTTAAATCTGACATAATTTCACAATATCTTTTAGTCCCTTTAAATAGACATTAAAAAAAAGGTAACTCACAGTTACTCGTTTTTAAAATACCTTACACATAAGAATCAATGTCCGTTTAGTGGTACTTCGACCACTGTGCGCTGTCGGTTCTGCGTGAAATTCTGTCGAGCTACTTACCCAACAACGGAGGCCCGTCATATCAACGATATCAGTTGCTTTAGCGAATTCGTCGCGCGCGGTTAAGAGCGACAAACTGAAAAGATTTCGTTTTTCACATGTCCATGTCCATAATTTAAATGTACTTGTGCTCTCTCGAGTAAACCAAATGTTTCTGTAAAAAGTGAACCGAACTGTAATTTCTTCTGTGCCTCTGTTGGTTACTTGTAATTTCGTATATTTTAATATAATTACGCGCGCTTTCTTTTACGCTAACATTGAAAGCACAACCACAACTTCCTCCCTATCCCACCATAAAGGACAATTCAAGTTCAAAGTGAGTGCTGGAAGCTGCTGATACCGAAAAATCTTCGCAAGCTAAAAGAAAACACACAAAACACGTGATTATTGTTATTGGAGTCTCTGGGTAAGTTTTTGCCGGTCTTTGTACAGTTTTACAAGCATTGCTGAAATTATAACGGACATCGTTGAGGCATCTGTTTTCTGTTTGTGCACAAGCAAGAGATAATAAGAAGTATGATAGGTGCAAAATGGAAATGGCAAAAGTGCGTTGATAAGTTTATTTGGGAGCAAGATTAAGTTAGAAATAAAATCTCTGAAAACTAGATACTTCTCGTACAATATTACAAAAAAAAAAAACAAACAATGATTTTTGTTAATGGGAATACTTCTAAAAAGTATAATTTCTATTAAAAAAATTCAAGAATAATTTAAATACTCAATAAATAATGATGAATATTATTAGAACAATTATATATTTTTATAAAATAATTACATACCGCAAAATATATTCATTAGTTTATTTTAACTGACCTGAATCACATGTAAATCTAACAGTCAGTATAATTAAATATATACAATTACAATAGTAAATAACATTAATAATTTATTGTTGGAATTGTGACCACGAATTAAAATGAATGGTTTAGCAAATCAATTTAACTTCTTATTACAATCTTAATTTATATTAACTAAAGTACAAATATAAAATTTAATTTAATTAGGTATTTTTTTCAATTTAGTATGAGTAGTTCCTAATCATGTACTCTAGAACTGAGCAGTACTAAATGGTGGCGTGTGACATTAATGATCCAAGTTTAAAAGAGTGCTGATTTCAGCATTAAATTCGCCAGACAATGGAACGTGCCAGTTGTCAACATAATGCAAAACAAATTGATTCATACCTGCAATAAGCATAAAATACGCTAACAAATATTTCCCCGAGAGTTCCCCAATAGTAAGCATTGATTTCTCACACAAATAGATAAAACGAATTCCCCTAACTGATACTCGTATTCTTCTGGTAGGCACTTAAAGTGAAACATTCCCCATTCAAACCAAAAAAATCCCCTGTTAAGCTAATTGTAAATAAGTAGATATATACTTTAATAAACGTTTGCCTGACACGTGATGCAAACTTTAGTTCATTTTATTGTATTTCAATCTGAAATATTTGACATTTTGATATTGTAAAAGAATCACGTACTTAAGGTTTTTGTGTGCATGGCACAGCATATAGTGGCTTGGATTTCATTCTGATACTGACTGATAAGGTTTATACATTTTTTTAATGCTTTAATAAAGATTAAATAGTTTCCAAAAAAAAATATAATTTGCCGATAGACATTCAATCGCATTGGCAATGATTCAACGGGCGACTTATACTTAATGGCTGGGGGTGATATTTAAATTAGCCGACAGAATTATTAGCTGTACAACTTATTCATAGACCAAGATTCAATTCTATAGAACTACGCAATTGAAACAAGTATAAATGCCCTTAACGAAGGTACTTGGCTAGAAGGTACTCTGTTACTAGAAATATTTAAATAAATAAAATATGGTGATGCTGTTGAAGAATATATACATAACTTAGAGAAGAGGAGAGTACAGGTAAAGCTGTGAAATAACGCAAATGTTAATTAACGCCGCAATAGACTTAAATCATTAATTACGAATTACGATGGTAATTTTTCATATAGGAAATAAGATAGATTTTCTAATGATGTTATCTGGAATTTTCATACGTTGTGTGATAATTAGCATTTGTGAAAACTGACAAATTGCGGGAATTATTATCGCGGGAAAATATCGGAAAACCTGTAACAGCAAATATTAACATCGTAACATCACGTGTGCACTATGCAAATGACAGGTGGGTGTCGTTGCTTGAGGCGTCAGAGGGCGTGGCAGTGGCAGTTCAATTGCATTTAGATGACGTCAGGGCATTGTGTCTTTTCCCGTACGATTTGTAAACAAGTTGCACCAGCTACAGTTACAGTTAGCCATGTTGACTCACTTTTAGCCTGGCTAATTGACAAATACTGATTGCATTTCAGTCAATGGAGGCAAGGCAAGACGGAAATTTAAATAAAATTGTATAAAAAGAAATTATGTAGGGGAAATTAAATCGGAAATTCTGTTTATTAGCAAAAACTCAAGTTCAAAAATGTTTGAATACTATGTTAAAAATATATGAAAATGTACTCATTTAAAAAGCCGCATAAGAAATGGTCAAAAAATATTTCTGTGACGTCCACATGAAAAACTAGATGGCGTATGTATAACGCCCACACATTGCGTATGGAAAATGTTTTGAATTAAAATAAATTATATACTATAAGTATGCAAATATTTTAGACAAAAAAAGCCAACAGCTGAATGAATGCGTAGAAGAGAGCGAGACTATCTTTGGAGCTTGCATAATATTGTTTATTCGAAAGCATCACTAATTTACTAAATATTATTGATATGGTTTTTGCATTCACTTATTTCAAGAATTTTGTTTATTTGTTTAATTTTGCATTTTAAATGCTACGGTGAATGTAAACAAAGTCTTAACCAAAGCGAATCGTCTGATATTATTATTGAATTGAAACTGTGCAAAAGTCACGCGTCAACGTCGTATTTCTTTCTTATCTACATATGTCTTTACTCTTATAGAGCTTTTAGAGTTTAGCATATCTTTTAAAACTAGCAAAAACATCGAAATCTTGCAGTTTGTTCTTAATGCAATTAACCAAATATTATTTGTATTTATTCATCAAACTAAAGTAATGAAAAGAATTTTTTTTTATTTCTACCAGAAATATTTCCATAGTTCCCTGTGCCAAATTTTAAGCAGAGAAACAAACGTATATATATTTTAACTTGAAATTATAAATATGTGCTAATTGAATACCAGAAGTATTAATGTTTGTTAAATAAACATAAGATACATTTGTCCCACTCAATTTATACAGCTAGTATAACTAGCTGTATTTAATTACATTTAAGCAGGAAATCGAAAGTTTTACTTGATATTGAATACATCTTTGAAAGGTTAATCGTCAGTCAAATGTCAATAACTTGTCGAGCATTTGATAATAACAACGGATAATTATAATTACATAGGCTTCAATGCGATATTTGAAACAAAAGATGTTTATTATTATCATACTTAAACCTAAAATAATTGGCACTTTCCTTTCTTTTGTATTGCAATGAAACAAAGCAACAAAAAAATACTCACAAAAAAAATCAACCATAAGCCAATGAAGATATATAGTATACGATATTCATTAAGGTTTATTTTTACAACTGTTGCTGTTTTGGGGAACTTAATTTTAAGCTTAAGAACTTATAACGGATCGACCGATAACATCTGAGGCTAAACCTGTTTTTTGTTTTGTTTTGTATACTTTTGTTGGGAATAATTTATTGAAAGTACTCTTTCAATTTCTTAATTTAAATTTTTGGTTTAATTAATGATGGCCGAATTTCTTTGAATATATTTCCTAACCGGAAGTAAATGTTGGATTACAAAAAGTAAGCCTGTTTATTTATTTATTTATTTATTTATTTATTTAAAAGCAAACATTGCTGCCTCTAATTAATACATAGATGAAACATGTTCAATATATATTAATATTAATAATTACAATAGATATAACAATATTAAAAGTAGATATAAAGAAAAGAAAGCCTAAAAGAATTACAATTTTAGTCTAATAACACCACCGACACGTTGGGGGAATTTTATTTGCCAGTCCGGCGAGCTATGCCCCTATTCACAGCCAGGGACTGTCAGTGGCGTTATTAGAGCCTAATTCTGGATAGAAAGAGAAGCAAAATAAAGTTAGGAAAAGAAAGAAGAATTACAAAATAAAAAAAAAAACATAAATAAAATATAGTAAATAATAATAATAAAATAAAATAAAAATAAATAGAATAGACTTAATATATAATTAAAGCTAGAGTAAGGATGAAAAATGCAACCCGATGGGGGAAGTTTATTAGCCGGTCCGGCAAGCTATGCCCCTGGTCACAGCTGGGGTTGGTTGCAAGTTTCATAGGAAGTAGAAAAATATACAATGTATAGATACAATAGAGAAGAGTATGAGAGAGAGTAATGAAATAAGATAAAGACAGAAATGGAAGTGAAAAACACACAGTTAGGATTGGCCAGAAGCCAACCTGAGATGGGAGAGAATAGAAAGCTTAATAGAAGATAGAGATTGTTCCGAAGAGAACACATGAAAAACAGAATTATAGCAGGTGCATAAGACGCGAAAAGGATTGTGCAAAGCATAATCAGTGGTGCAAGTAGGAAGTGATAATGGAAGATAATTTCTAGTACGCCTACAAGGAACAGAAAAGTTAAGACGACTTAAAAGAAAAGAGGAATCTATATCGCCATTAATTAGCTTATGTATAAAAACTACACTAAGAGTTTTTCTACGATCAGATAGGGAAGGAAGGTTTATTAATAAAAGTCTACTTGAATAAGATGGTAAGCGAAGATTGGGATCCCAATTTAAACTACGTAGAGCAAAGAGAAGAAATTGCTTCTGTATCGACTCAATACGAACAACATTGTTCATATATTGAGGGGACCATATACAGGAGCAATATTCCAGAATAGGACGTACTAGGGATACATAAAGGAGTTTGGTAGTGAAAGGATCGTTAAATTCTTTCGACCAACGCTTTATGAATCCAAGCACGCCCTTAGCAACATTAATGATAGAGGAAATATGTAGATTAAAGTTAAGTTTAGAATCAAACAGAACACCCAGATCTTTTACGGTGAATATACGTTGTAATTCAACATTATCAATCGTATAAGTACCAAGAAAGGGTTTATAACGACTAAAAGACATAAACATACACTTAGAACAATTTAGAGGAAGATGATTAGCCAAGCACCAAAGTTGCATAGAGTTTAAATCATTTTGAAGAAGAACTTGTTGAACAGGATCACTAAAAGACAGAATAAGCTTTACATCATCCGCATACATTAGTATGCGAGAGTGTGATAAAATAGATGGAAGGTCATTAATAAACAGGGTAAAGAACAAGGGCCCAAGGTGGCTACCTTGAGGCACACCAGAAGTTACAAAGAGAATATAATTTCTTATCACTTGCTGAAACTTATTTCTAAAGATTTGGAAACACCAATTAAAATCTAAATTTACTTACATAACAAACCGAGTACATTCAGCAAAAACTTTGTCAGTAACTTGCTTTCAAAACACGCAATAAGTCAGCATTATTATTGTAACAGTTGTGAGTAAAAACAATTATTATTATCTATAAAGCCGTGTCAACAACTGCGACCGAGTAATAATCATCAAACTTGAATAGAATTATAAAACAAAATTGGAAAAACACAAAATATTACCTAACTAAGCTAGTTTTAAAAGGGCTTCAAACCGGAAATGTGTCAAAATTTATGATTTTCTCCTGACATGTGACTAAAGTATTGATAAATTTTGATATTTAATTTATTTAAGTATCTGTTATAGATAAGATGGTTCAACAACAGGTTAACAACCGTTTATTGGAACATATTAATTGATTGCTCAGATAAGAATCGCGCTATAAATACATATAAATGTGGCATCAATAACTTGACAAGTGGCAAAAAGGTTTTCGGTCGATAAAAGTAAAATGAAATGTCATTTTTTTTAAATTTAAAAAAAAAGAAGATATTTAAGTAGTAGCTGTTTAATTACAAATGAGGATCAAGCTGATAAAGGAAACCCTCAAATGAAGTGTCACATAATGAGACTATAGTACACACTTGATGTAATTATAGGTACTCGAATAACCCTCAGCTATAATGGGAAGACCCTTGTTCTGACTGCACATCAAGGGAAAACTAATAAAACACATGTGTCTACATCTAGTATAAGGTTTAATTAGTTACTTGGAAAAGACTGATTTCTTATCAACAGCAGCAGCAGCAGCTACTGTTCGGTGTTATCACAATGCACTTGGCTGTACTTTGTTCACAGATCTCGATCGGTAGACTTTACAACATTTTCCGAGCAATAGGGGCCCAGCATTTGTAACAAGCAAAAGGAAAGCGGCAAATAAAAATCACCCAAGTACTTGATTTAATTGAGATTCCAGCCGACGGGCCTCTGGTCCCGGAATTGATAACCCGCCGTGATCTTTTGTTGTCGCCCGGCGTCTGTTGTCGTTGTCGTTATTGTGAACGTTGTCGTCCAATGTCAAGCGATCGCTGTGAAAGTCGCCCACTCACCTCCTGAGATAGACTTACGGCTTGCTCTGATAATCGCAATGTTGCTAATTGATAGACGCTTTGGGGCTCGTCCTTATCGCGAGGATGTAACAATAATAACACAGTGCTAGCATCAATAGCAAACATAAATATATACAGTACAACTTTGCTATAATGAACTTAATTCATAAAACATTCCCTAGGCCTGAGAGTCAGCACACAAATTATAAAATTCCAGAGATAATCCATAATTGAATTTGTTTTAAAATTTTCTCAGTTATTATAGGCAAGGTTGACTGTACTTATTAAAGCTTGAGATTAAATACAAAAGAAAAAAATAATAATTTGTTCGATTTCATTGTGTGTCTAATCGCAAGTCTATAACCCTAGAGACAAAGTCTCTTGATTGCCTTAGGGAGTTACTTAAGAAATACAAAGTACTAAGTAACTCTCATGGTTGACTGACTGATGACATAAAAAGTTATACATAGGTTCGGTTCAAGCGCGTAACCCTGATGCCGATCGATAACCACAAGTCCATTTAATTACAATATTAAACCCTGATAATTTAAATAAAACCATTACTAGCTAAGGAAAGACTAAAGACTATACTTAAAATAAGTAATTTGTTTATATTTATGAGTTTCTGTGCAATATTTATAAACTTTAATGATTGCATTTGAATTTTTCTCCTGGTAAATTTGACTGCTACGAATTGTCGCCTGCAACAGGTAGATAATAGACAAGTGTGATATCATTGGTATCTGATGTTGTTATTGTGGATTTTTTTATCTCAGCTCAAGTGTCATAAAGATTTCTTTTTATAAAACAAAGTTGCGCTCAATTGACACTAATAAACTCTGTTAAATTCCAGAGGTAAACGCTCTACAATTGTTACTTTGTACTAGACATTCTATGCACATCTTAAATTATTCTTTTTTGTGAATTTAATCAGGAAATTACTTGTTAACGGACGCGTGGGGCAACTTTGTGTATACATATTTTACTGAATAAAATAATGCAACGTTTTTTATTGCCGGCTGTCAATCAAAAATAGAACGAGCATTTTTAGTATGTATGTTGATCAACAATTCAGTCAATAAATAACCAAAAACAAACGCGCTATATCTGAATAATATCGAATAGATTAAATGGGCTTAAATCGCTTTAGGGCATAACATCCTATGACATAATATGATAAGCCATAGAATATAAGCGATATATCATGCAATGCTCGGTGCAATATATATGGCCAATAATTCTATATAAACACACAGATACACAGTATTGTATATTGCAATTGTATTATGAAGAATCGATAAGAACAACACTGTGTTTAGGTTATGCTGATAAGCATAGTCAAGATTATAGTCTGCATTATTGAGTTCTCAAGTGCTTAAATTTTTTGGGCATTTGGACTTGGGATTTGTTTAGGGCACTTGACGCCTATAAATTAAATACGAGTTTTATGGCTTGTCTACGGCAAAGATGCCTAAATTATTATAGATTGCTGTCGATATTCTCTGAAATATACAATTTTTAAAATTATATACAATGTATGAAAAGAGTAACAGTTATATAGCTACAGTTCTTTGCATCTGCTTATAGTTAAATAAATTCAAAACATATGTTTTTTTATTTAATTTAAGCGACTTGACAAAAAGCGCTCCAAAAAATGTTTTTACAATCACGTTTTACGACAAGTGCTTATCTATTACAGTTTGACAGGCTATATTTTTCTTGCTGCCGTGCACAGTTTGAGCTGCTGTGCACAAGCTGTTGTTGAGTATGGCTCTGAAACTGTAAAAAGCTTGCTTTAGGAGCTTTTAAGCAGCGTGTGCTTTTGGCCGTTACAAATTCAATGCACTACAGACATGAAAATGTTAAATAAATAAATTGCCTTAAATTAAATGAATGAATGAAATTTAAAAAATATTAATTTTTTTAATTGCAGAAACTCTCTCTGGAGTCACACAAACAAGAATTTTGATTATTACTTCATTAAAAGATAAAATATTCTTTTTGTTCTAAAAATGTATTTTATTTTTTAGTAATTGTTATTATTATTAAAATATTGCTAATTTGTAAAATTAAGAAAGTTTCAATATGGTCAGACATTAATGAACTATTCGAATCCGTACTTTATAGTGTTCTTAAAAAAAAAATGAAGGCACTTTTAACAGGCGCATTTATTTCATTTTCATACTGAAGGACACATCAGCCGATGTTGCACGTAGATACATTGACCTTCAGCCTGGCGAGGGCGGTTTATTGATTTTTAACCTAGGCCAAAAACCGAAAAAAAAGTGAATGAATTTTATCGAATAAATGGACGCGTGTATTATAGCAAGTTCAAATGTAGGTCAAACTAAATAACTAAAATAGCGACAATTCAGCAGAAATCTCATAGTTGCACTTGAACCGCCAGAAAATCGCGTGATTTGTGTATGGGGCAACAGCAACTAAATAGGCGGCACTGAAAATGTAGCTCAAATTTTGAAATACTTATATGTAAATGCATACACAATGTGTAATACACATACATATATAGTATTTATGTGTGTATGTGTTAAGGGGCACGTTCGCTGCTGTTTGCCGATTGGCCAGGCGTTTTGGGGCTTGGCTGATGTGACGTCACACGCACAGCTAACCGAAATACATGAAAATATGTTAATGTATCTGTGAGATACATTTCGCATGACGTCGCAACGTTGGCATTGACGTAGTTTTCAGAGTGCGGACCGTTTGCACCGTTCGCTTACAAATTCAAATCTGAGTCTCTTTCGACCTAATGAGCTTTTTACGTAACCAGAGTCTAGAGTTTCGCCTTTGACTGTTCGTCTGTGCTCCGTAATTAGTATACATACACAACAGTACAACATTGCGTGCTCTGGTCATGCCCCATAGGTACATACCAGCAGATACAGATACAGATACATTCTAGATACTTGCGTGGAATGCCAGCATGCTTTTAGGCGCTCTGTGCGCCTGGCCCAAGCTTGGAGCGTGCCAAATGTTTGGTTGTATTTCAGTCCCAGCTTGCCACGCAACTTGGCTATGTTCTCGCCAGATGTAGATACAAGATACAGGGGGCACTCACTTTTACTGCGCATGCATTAACTACGACATTTAAAATGAGCTTTTTAAAGGGAACCAATTTAATAACCATATTAAAATTTGTACAGTGAAGCACAGCTATAGCAAACGAAAATACTTTAATTTTTGTATAATAATATGTATAGGAAAAATAAGTTTGTATTATTATCACATTCGGAAAAAAGTATTTTTATAATAAGTAGATATTTATAAATAACTTAATCAAGGAATTTAAAATTCTAGATTAAAATGTTTACGAGTTTTGCAAATGAATGGATCTATTGAAATCAACAAGTCTATAGTTTACTATGATCCAAAACAAATCGATTATCTACATATCTATGGTTAACACACAATTTTTTGGTACAAATGAAAGTGTTTTTTTATAGTTTTTTGCTTTTTGTCGCCTATTTATGTGATATGCGTGTATAATGAGCTCGTTACCTAACCACAGTTTACGTTTATAGCATTTTCATGTTTAGCATTTGCCTATTATACCCTGTAACATTTGAGAGTGGGTAGGCTGGATATGGGAAATGAATGTGTTCTTAAAATGATTTTTTATTTCTGATGGGATATAGAGAAAAATTAAAAACATATTTTTGATTATATTTACAGGATATCTAATAGTCGCTGTAGAAAATTCATCTAAATGTTGGCTACAAATTAAACAATGCATTTGAATATATTTACACTCGTATTCACATGTACATATTCAAACATTCACATTCAGCTGTAGAAATGTGCTTACATGCACGCTTTTTCATTATAAAGTATATCTTTTTATGTTAGGTTTTCTTGTAGTGTATCAGGAAGACAAACGTGATCCATTGAACACATGCAACGGTGCATAAAGAGACTGAAAGATATTGCTTTTAGACTGACAGAATGAATGCCTTTATCGAAGAGTACATAAAAGAAAATTCTTATTCTTATTCTCATTCTCGAACACAAACTCGTACACATTTTCGTATCGTATGCAAACAATGTAAATAGCTGGAGATGTGTGTGCACGTATGTATGTATGTGTTTGTGTATGGAAATGCATGTGCGAGTATATTTACACTGTCTCTACATACGTATACATATGGATATATCTATCTATAGTATATCTATCCACAAGGAAATGAATTATGGGTAATTTTAAATTTCATCTTTCTTGAGTTGAAAATTTTAAGCGAATTTAAAGAATCTGGAGCAACCATCAGTGACCAAATTTAATGAGTAAATAAGTCAGTAAATACAGTAATTGGTACATTTAGTCGAACAAAGGATATCACTAAATATAAATAAAATAGTTTATTAACCCTACAATGCTCTTTGTGATGTTTTAAAGCTGTGAACATGACATTGATGGGGCATATACGACTGTAAATTATGGCAAATAAAAGTCTTAATATCCACACGTTTGTAGTTCAAGTTCACTGAATGAATTATATATTTTAAAAATATTTTAAATTAATATATGTAAAGCAAGCTGATACTAAAAGTTTCCTTCTGCAGAAATTATTGTTAATTACTTCAATAACTTTGCTTAAAGTTATTTAAAGATAATTTTAATAATTGATTTATGTAACCTACATTTCCAGTTTATATTTACTTGCCACTTTGTAGTGTCTTTGGTTTTCTTTACCTTTTTGCATGCATTTGCATACATTGTAAACCAATTGAGGTCAGTTGGATGTGAGGATCGTTAGCCTTACTTATAAAGAAGTCGTAGCTTCCCTTGAAACTTGAAGAGAATGCAAACTGCACTCTGCACTACTCACTTGTTGTTGTTGTTGTTCTTGTTGATGCAAAAATAAGAAAGCACTTTCAAGCAGAACAAAATAACAAGGGGAATGGAGCAAAAAAAACAACAACAACAAATCAAAGGCGCTTACAATTTCCAGTTTCTGTGGCCGCTGTGGCAAGTCAATAGCCTCGGAGCAGCGTCAGTGGCCACCCTACCTCAGAGAGAGAGACCAGTTCAGACAGACATACACACAGAGAGAGAGTCCGCCTGAGAGGAAGAGAGAGTCGATATCCAGTGCAGAGCCCGGCATTGCTGGTTTTATGATTTGGCGCGTCATTTGCTAGCCAACAGTCGCTGCGTGCGGTTAAAAAAGATACTCAGATACTTTAAACATTTGAGATACATTTGTTGTCGCTGTACAAATTTCGTGTGTGTGTGTTGCGTATAAGCTGCGTGTGGGTCTTGGCCAACCAAGTGCAGTTAATGGACAGCAACATGTTTGTCACACACTGCGCATGCGCCTAAAAGTATACACGACCTATGTGCTACGTGGGTGGGCATCGCATTTAAAGGACAAACGTCTGTCGGGCACGGTTAAAGGACATTCAAACTCCTCGCCTATTATTCAACAATTTTGACATTGCAAAGGAAAAAAAAACTTAATATACATTTCATCTAAAAAAACAACTGAAACAAAACAACTGCAAGTACATAATACACATCAAAAGAAATAAATTTAAAACGACACAGAGTGTTAAATTTGTTTAAATAATTAGTGTGTATCAAAGTTAAATAAATACATATCCGGCAATATGTCAACGGCATCCGATAGCAATTCCAGCGGCGATGAGCCCAATAAAAAGCCCGATGCCCAGAATGAGGAGAGCTCCCACCTGCTGGAGGCCACCGAGAATGGTGCCAAATATGGTTCCCGGCAAGCGGTAAAAATAGTCAAAGCTAATGCCAATGAAAGTGCCAATGCCAGTCCAAGTAGATCCACATTATATACAAATATTTGCTAACTGGTGCTGGTACTAAACCCAAAAAACTAACTTAAGCTACTTTTATCACAATATGTATCGCTATCTATGAGTTTGTCCATGTTTGACCTTGACAAAGAAAATGTGAAAAAAAAAATGGAGTTTACCTAATGCACACAATTAACGCTTTGTGAGGTGAACCTCAGATCATTTACCGGAAATACAAATCTTTAATATATACTCAGTAGCTTATCTCAGCGAGTAAACTAACAGAGAGTTCACAGTGATAATATTGAAATTCGTCGGACTTTTAACAGCCTTAGGAGACTATAATGAAATTGCAGATATTAGTTTCTTAAAATATGACACAGTACTCTTACAAAACATTTAAACATATTAGTACACTTTTACAAGTTATTTCTGGATTTTATTATTAAAGTCTTTTGAGATGTAACTAAAAAAATCTACTAAACTGTTGTTGATTTAGTAACACATCTATTTATTTTCGATTCTATGCCCTTCAAATTATTATAAGGAATTTCATATGTACCTGCATTTATGAAGCTCATGCATTCGAAAACGCCCCCAAACAAAATCCGCTTTACGGATATGATTCAAAATAAATCAAAACAAAACACAAAAAACTGAACTGTCATTTCTCTGAACGCATTGGCACTTTTAATTAATTAAATTTTTCGTTTTTTTCTTTTGTAATATTATTATTACAAAAGTACCAATTCAAATATCATTATTTTCTTTGTTAATGAGTCATATGTTTGTGATCTGTACGCCCCTCATTTAGGCTAGCTCTTACGATAAGGCCTCTTATCGGTTGTGGGGTTTCAGCAGAATCGCTTTTGGAAATAGTTTTTTTTATTATTATTGAATGATTTTGTTTGTCATGTCTTTGCTTGCGTCTTGCGACCTTGTCCAACATAAAAAACTAAACAAAAATAGAAAGTTTTTTGGTATACTTGGGCCCCGAAACAATTAACTGATAAGCCCAAAAGATAGATATGAAAAGAAAATGCTGACATATTTACAAAGAAGTCAGCAGGGCCACAACTAAATATCATTAACAAATTGACGCTAATGATATTGGTGCCGTTATAAACGTTTTGTTCAGTTTTCTATTGACTTATCAAAATTTTAAATAATGATTAAAAAATATCAGTTGATCTTATTATTATTATAATAATAATGATGAGTTATTTAAATAATTCCATTGATTGAATACAAAATTAACCGAAAGCATTCGCGACACTCTGTAGATCATAAGTTAAGCTATCTAAGTATAGAACAAAATTAGACATACATCAAGATTTAGTAGCAAAACATAAATAATTAATACATATACGAGTATACATGTATTTTAACACGACTAAAAATAGATTATTGTATTTTTAAGAATTTCCCAATGCGTTGTGGGTATTTTCTGTCTTGGCATAGCAGGAAATTCGAATGCGTAGAAAAAGACACCCTGTATAACCCGTTCTAAATGCGTAAATGCAATATTTGCATTTCGAAAATATCCAGAAAATACGCGAGGAACTTGTACAAAACTAAATATAAACTTGTTTTCCATTTGATAAAAGTTTATGATCAAATTATTCAGGTATTTCTAAATGACAGTACTGATTAAAGCTTATTAAATAGTTCTCTTGAAAACCGGAAAAAGTTTGACTCTTGGAATTAAAGTGCACTTAAAGCTATGTTTATTTGGCCTTATATGACATTGAAATGAACTTGCGTCTAGGACTAACAATGGCAATGACATTCGGCCATTACTGTGACCCGGCTAAGAGTACTTAGGCGTAGTAGCGTAGGCGGCCAACAAGTTATTGGGCCGGTTAACGTTAATCTAAATATAGTTGAGAGCACTCTGACAGCAATCGCAATTGACCACATATGCCAACAGCATGGCAGAATATCGATTTCAGGCGAAGACTTAGTTACAGCCAAGCTGGAGGTGTGTCGCCCGGCCACGTTAACAGCAACAGCAACAGTAACTGCAGCGGGCGTGGGCGCGTCTCTTTGCGGTTGCCATTCTCGGCCAGCATTTGCCATATGCGGAAATGGATATTGCGTTTTACCCAGACGTGGGCTTTGATTGGATATAAATATGTAGTAAATTTATGGGATTGGAGCTGTGATTTAGCCACATACTCACAGTGGGCGGCAAAAGAGATTAAGTAAATGGCTTTGGGGAAAGACAGCAGGAGAGAAAAAAGAGTGCAACCAGATACTTAACGATATAAATGCATTTACTGTGTGCGGAAAACATGAATGGGATATGGCAATGGAAGGAAAATTAAGAGATTGTAGGGCTATACTCGTAATAATAAGTTAATGATATATTATTTCCTTACAAAGTTCACTTACTTCTTCATCTTTAACACGTTTATATTAAATTATTATCGGTATCTGTATTTTAAGTGCATCTTTTTGCATTCAAATATTTTAAATATTTGCCTAATCTTATTCAGATGCCTAATCGAAAGCTTTCATTGACTAAAAGTCCATTGAAATCAGAGATATCATCGTTAATTTGTAGAATTATGGCCATTCCGGGTACCTCAAATACTATAAAGGTATTCTCGGCATTTTGATTAGGCACGCGATAACATATGTACCTATCATTGATAGATAATTTATGAACAAGAACTGTGCCATGGCTAAGTCAGCAAACGTTTAATTGGCGTCGCTTCAGTGCCCAACAGCCCCATATATCGAATATATTGCCAATGATGAAAATAATAAGTTTAACTTAACATATATATTATTTTGAGGGGCCCTCTACTTTGTTATAATTTAATTTAGTTTAGTTCAGTTAGTTTAGTAACAAAAGCAACTGGCAAATGTTGTCTTTAATTAAATTATTAAGTGTTTTTCTTACGTTATTCAAAGTGACACTGTTAATGTTAAGGTAATGTGAAAAGATTTGAACAGCCTGTTAACTGTCCTGTGAATAGTCTTTAACGGTCTTTTAATAGTCCTGTAATCAGGTATTAACAGTCCCTTGAATAGATATTTCGGAATTAAGTTCTCCGAGTTAATGTCTAATAATATACCACTTACGTTTAATCATACACCAGTTCAATATCAATGGATTATTTAGAGTGCACGTTGATAAAGCATGATTAGACTATCTTAAATACATACAATATAAATAAATTTCTCAATTGTTTGGTTGAAACTAATCTTAAACATTCCATTGGCCCATATTTTTGGCACTTTTTGGGGTCTTATAAAGGTTATCAGCATAATTATTGGTTAATAGCGACAAATTTACTCGCACATCATTATTTTCGAACTGTTGCAGTCGGAAATTACTACTTGTTGGTTATCAGAGTTGTCAGAATATGTTAAAAGCCCATTAAATGTTTGCAGTCGCTTTCCCTTTAACTACTTGTTATTTCTTATCAATAAGTCAGGGTCTTAAATAACACGAGTCAGTCCTTTTGATCAAAATGCGAATTTAGAGCTTGACAGCTGTGGGTATATGGAAAATTTTGTCTCAAACTATGGAAGGGAAAAGTTTCATATCGCTATAAAGCTTCTAATCGCCAGGTGAGAGGCATTATCACGGCTTATTGCTGTGGCGATTCGATTGATTTGATAATACGCATTGTGGACAACAGTCCAATTTAGTTCGTACAACGATTCACATAACAAATACCGAGTAGTTGAAGAGTTGAAGTTGCAATTGGCTAACGCGTCTTTCGTTCTCGTTCCCAGGATCAGGAGAATCTACTTGGCAACATGGTGCACACGTCGACGGAGAATAAGTCGAGGACCTTGCCACAATATGTTGCCGCCTTGGCAGCAGCTGGCGGCGCCTTCGCTGCCGGTACCCTACTCGGCTGGACCTCGCCGGCCGAGACGCCAATCGTCGATGGCAACGCCAATTATAATTTCGATGTCAGCACGGAGCAATTCTCCTGGGTCGGCGCATTTATGACTCTGGGTGCCGCCTGTGTGTGCATACCAATTGGATTCCTCATCAATCAGATTGGACGCAAATGGACAATGCTGCTGTTGGTGCTGCCCTTCATCGTGGGCTGGGCAATGCTGATTTGGGCACAGAATGTGATCATGATGTATGTGGCACGTTTCATTCTGGGTATCGCTGGCGGCGCCTTCTGTGTGACAGCTCCCATGTATACGGGCGAGATTGCCCAGAAGGATATTCGCGGCACCCTTGGCAGCTTCTTCCAGCTGATGATCACCATTGGTATCCTGTTTGTTTATGGTCTTGGTGCCGGTCTCAATGTCTTCTGGATTAGCATCGTTTGCGGCATTATACCAATTGTCTTCGGTGTCATTTTCTTCTTTATGCCGGAATCACCCACCTATTTGGTAAGTACTAATAGGACAGTTTTGATTTTTTTTTAAAAATTACTTTAAATTAAAAAAAATCTTGAAATTTAAGTGAATTTTTATATTTGAATATCGTTAGTTCATTTTTGTCTTAAAATTTTAAAATTTAAAAAAAAAAAGAAAATTTCGAAAACTCTTTTATCGAGACCAATATTTATTTTGGTGTTAATCCCGTATTTAAATATAAATAATTTTTTTTTGTTCGGATTCAAATAAGATAATAATCTAAGTTTACATAGTGTAACTTTCAAAATAAAAAAATTAACAAAAATTTTATTTTTTCTTCAGATTCAGGCTATCTGAATCTACATAGTGTAAATTTCTACATACAAAAATTAAACTTCTCTTCAATTTTTACTTTACGTTACAAAAATCTTGAAATTTAAGGTAATTTTTATATTTTAATATTTGCTAATTAATTTTCGTCTTTAAAAATTTTTAAATTTTTAAACACTGCAAAATTTCAAAAACTCTTTTATCGAGACCAATATTTGTTTTGGTGATAATCCCTTTTTTAAATATGAATAATTTTTTTTTGTTCGGACTTAAATAGGATAATCTAAGTTTACATAGTGCAAATTTCTACATACAAAAATTAAGCTTACTATATCTCTTAAATTTTTGATTATTTTTCCCGAATTCAAATAGGTTTCCAAGGGTCGCTCGGAGTCGGCTGTACAATCGATTCAATGGCTGCGTGGCAAGGAATACGATTATGCACCCGAATTGGAGGAACTGCATCAGACCGATCGCGAGATTCGTGAACAACGCGTAAATATCTGGTCAGCTCTCACCCGACCCGTTACCATCAAGGCAATGAGCATCAGTTTGGGCCTCATGTTCTTCCAGCAAGTGAGCGGTATTAACGCTGTCATCTTCTACTCCGAGGGCATCTTTGAAGTGAGTATTAAGGCTAGAGATGATGCAATTCACAGATAATAATTGGATATTTTCTTTTAACTTGCAGGCGGCAAAAACTGGAATCGACTCTGGCCTGTCGACCATTTTGATTGGAGTCATGCAAGTGGTGGCCACACTAGCTTCCACAATTGTCGTGGATAAGCTGGGACGTCGTCTTCTCCTGCTCGCCTCTGGCATTGTCATGGCACTGTCAACAACCGCAATTGGTGTGTACTTCTTTTTGAAGGATCAGGACGAGAATAGCGTAGTGAATCTAGGCTGGCTGCCTGTGGCCAGTTTGTGCATATTCATCATCATGTTCTCCATTGGCTTTGGTCCGGTGCCATGGCTGATGATGGGCGAATTGTTTGCCACCGATATCAAAGGATTTGCCGGCTCGATTGCCGGCACTACCAACTGGGTGTTGGCCTTTATAATAACGAAAACGTTTAAGAATCTGACGGAGGGTTTGGGCAGTGGCCCCACCTTCTGGCTATTCTCTGGCCTGACCGTAGTCGGTGTCTTCTTTGTCTTCTTTGTCGTGCCCGAGACGAAGGGCAAAAGTCTGAACGAGATCCAGCAGGAGCTGGCGGGTAATCAGAATGCCTCCAGTTTGCAGCCGGCAAACAATGGTGCAAAGAAGTAAACAAAACCAGAGCTCCGTTAAAATACATTATTTTTACATTTTATGTTATGTTAAGTGCAGGTCAAGTTCCGTTTGCAAAAGAATTTAATCTATGTATGTATGTGTATGCACAGCAGGAAAGACAGAGAGGGAGAGTTTGCAAGAATGAAGACTGAAGGTCAAGTGCATAATAGACAGATATATATATGTATATATATATTTATGTATGTTAGGGCTCTGTTAAGTTATCGCCATTAAACAGTTAGTCAAGTAAATTAATTCACGCATTTTATTTAAACAAAAAAATACATATATTTTCTTGGTTTTTCCTATTTTTATCAAGTCAAAAAAAGATATAAACTATTTTAAAAAATTACTTGACTGACTGTATGTTTTTTTCTGCTAACTTCACGCGGCCATAGAAAAGACAATAGATTGTAACAGTAAGTGCTATAAGTATACACACATACTCAAATCTTTTCTTGGTATTTATAGCAATTTATTCGAAAACTTTGTGTGTATTTATATATGTACATCGGTAACTGTCTGTTGTGTGTAATTCAAAACATTCAGAGTTTTTTTATTAAGCATTTTTAGCCTGTTTAAGTTTAAGACACACATATTTATTTACTAAACGATTTTTATAATTTTGTAAGCAACACACAACACAATATATTAACATATTCAGTCGCGATCGCTGCTCACGAGTATCACGGATCAAAAGTTAAAGCGTTATATCACTGTTGCAATATCTGCATCCATTTTCAAAATATTGATGTAAATTCTATCTATAAAAATATATGTATACACGATGCAGAAAAATATGTATGTATGTAGTGAGAAATATATGAAATATATGTATGTTGTAAATAAATTTCAGATGTCTTTTTTATTACCAGAAGCTTACAAAAAGGCAACATCATCATTAATCAGCTGACTCGTCTACTCCCTCCTCAAGTTTCTCTTTAGCCATATCTTTTTTATCTTCCTCATCGTTTTCCAACTTTTCCAGCGATACGACATCTTCGTCTACTTCTTTCAGCTCATGATATTCTATAGCTTTCACTTCCAATTCTTCTTCATCTTTAATAGCATTTGTGTAACGAGGACGCACTAACGGAATAGCTTTCAGAGATTCTTCCAGTCTCTCCATACGATCCAGTAAATTCGACAAGAGCTTATGATACTCGTTCAAAGTAATCACATCGCCACTTAGGAGACCTGGTTGATTCGCATCCATAATTCAATACTCTTCAAGTGATATCGTCAAAAACAAATGTTGCATTAAATGAGTCTTTTTAAATTTTGAATTATTCGGAATAGGTTGATCCCGAACTTCCAATAAGTTAACACTCAATAAATTTCCTAATATTTCAGCATGCTGTATTTAACTAAGCTTATACGATTGGAAAAATGTTTCTAAAAGCAAATAGAATTTTTTGATCAAAATATTCAGTCTTATTAATTTGCTATCCGACTTTAGGATACCCGTTCCTTATTTAAAAAAATTTAAAATATTTTTTATTGCATGCTTTTAGGCACTTAGATTGCTTGAAACTTAAATCAGCCATTACCCCCTTTCTATTTGTCCGATCTTGTTGCGTTTAAGTAGGATGATAGATAATATATACCGGCTGTTGATGCTTATCAAGAATATATATACTTTATAGGGTCGGAGATGCTTCCTTCTCCCTATAACACACATTGCAACGAATACAATATCCCATATATGTTGCCAATCGTGTGAATTCCATTAAAAATCCATATGTCTACAATTGCTCTATTTTTATTCGCAGTTTTTGTATAAATGTAATAAATATTTTTATTTTTAAATATATTTCATACTTGCAGTACTTCAATATATTTTGTACACTAGTTAATATACACATATATATTATATTAAATATACAATATCGTATATCTATTATTATATAACGAGTACTTAAATTATTTCATATTATGCAAATGATTTCAGTTATGACCTTAGAAAGCAATCAACGTTGTTATAAATAAAATCTCATAATTTGTTAGGTTCTAAGATTGTTTGTAATTCATAATTCGTAATCGTAATTCATGATCCGCAGCAGTCCGTGCTCAGCTCCGATAGCTACCCAGCTACTCGATGGAGCATTCCAATTCCAGCGCACACAATTAAGACGCATCATGCTCCTCACACTGAAGCTGGGCTGTCGCTTTGGGTTTTTGTAAATTGAGGCCTTTACCTTCTTCTGTTCGATTCGGAGTGGTCTCAGGACCAGGCCATAATCTCGCTGAAATATTTCTGGGGTTAGTAATTCTTGCTCGGAAACGTCGCTTAAATGACACGCCTCGGTCATGCTTAAACTATAAATGTCCTTTTTCCTTCTTAGCGCTGAATGCGAAAATGGTTCACTGCTTTTCAAAAACGACACATCCCCATTGTCGGCGATTGAAGCGAGCGTATTTTGATCGCAGTTAAAATGCGAGTCACGAATGCTATTTAACATCGAACCCAGTGTAACTGATCTGGCTGGATTATCCACAGGGCTGACGGATACCAAGCGTGTAAATTCTAAAAATAAAGAACCCAATATTATAAATGCTGGCAACTTGAATAGAGCATGAACTTACGAGGTCTGACTATCTCAGAGCATCCAACAATAAAGGACTCCCACAAAGGAGACCAGTTAATGCAGCCCAAATATAAATACTTGATCAAGTCTCCAATAAGAGACAATGGCTGCGACCAACTGGAAATGTCGTAGACCCAGAATTTACGCACCGCCGCGCCAACGGCCAGCCAATGTGCTCCATTGGCATCATAATGCAGTTCCAAAGCTATAAATCATATACATAAAGAAAAGTAAAATTGGGTAAAAGGAGAAATTTAAAAAGAATTTATTAAAATATTCACTTACATTGTATGTTCCGTTCGCCGAAGTAAAAGTAACTGGCTGGCAGAAAGTGACGACGACTATTCTGCTCAAAGCAATTGAATCCATCCACATCCGCAATGTCCCAGAAGGCAATGTTTCCACTGGCATAGCCAGTCACAATCAGATTGTGACCAGAGGCCTGAAAACAAAGGAGATTCGATTAGTTTTAATCGCATTCAATCTTTTAACCACAATGCCTCCTACCTGAGACCAACATATTTTGGTACACGGATCCCGCACAGGATTATCTACATCGAGGCTGAGTGTAAGCACAGGTTCCAATACAATAACTGCATCCTTCTGCTCCACATTCTCTTCTATCTTGGCCAACTCCAAGGGCAGCGAATAAATCACCGCACCTGATGTGCTGCCCACGGCCAGAAGAGCCAGGCGATTGGCAGACTTATCATAGCCACCACTTGGCATAAATGCAAAAGTATTAACTGTTCCCAGGGACACACGTATGCCGTAATGTAGATGCGTCTGCAGTGGCCATATGTCGTCCTTTCCAGCTGACGATATTGTACACTCTAGCAGCAGCAGTAGATCATCCTCGTGCTTGTCCTTCATCTGTCGTGTAAATCCATGCATCTTGGGACGCTGGGAACACAGCAGGTATTGTGTATCCACAGTCGAGGGTAACGGAACCCAGGCCACCTCCTTGACGGGCCTACCCAAATGGCAAAGATTTTCAGCTGAAGTTAACATAAAAGAAATTATTCAAGTGTTCAAGTGATTAAATAGTTTACTTACAATTTGTACTGAGCGTCTCCAATGGCGCCAGCTGTATCCAGGCGTTGTCCTTCTCGTTTTCATAGGCATAGCGCATTGAGGTGGATTCCCTGGAGGGCAGCAGCTTTATGGCATCAGCAGGCAACAGCAGCTCATAGCGTGGCAACAGATGGGGATAAAGCATATCCTTTGCATAGTTTGTTTGTATGCTATATAAAAAAAGATATTACATTTTAAAGATACAATTTAAAATATTTGACATCGTTATGCAAATAATCTTTATCAATTGTATACAAATAATTATAACATTCTCTCAATAGTTTTTTAATATTCCTTAATGTTGTATGCCTGTAAAATTAATTAAGCATAAAGCAAAGAATTTAACCTTACATAATAATTTTATCGCTATTTTCGCAGTGTTGTAAAGTCGAAAATTAAAGTGACTTATATATAGTTAAATATAAAAAGGTATATTTAAAAAAAAATATTATTTTATTTAATTTTAAATCATTTAAAAACTTACAAATATTTCCAACGCTCTTCTGACGAATCCCCCGACTTTATAATTCTCGTCAACGCTGCAATAGTTAATGTAATTAATATTAATTTAAATAATTTGCGTTATTTAAAATATCTCACAGGGCCTTGACGATGTTGAACTAGCTCTTGATCTGGGTCTTTTCCCATCTTTTATGGCACAACTGCTATTCGCATATGATTTATTATCATCATTGGTCTGATCAACATCCTCATTGGAGTCTACGCCTTCGGAATCGTATTCCTCAGATGATTCCTTATCGGCGGCATCATCGTAGTCCGATGAATCAGCTTCAAAATCTTTGTTATCCGGCTCATCTGGTTTCTTCAGCTGTGCTGCAATCTTGTGGAGTTTCGATTCAGCTCTGCCAAAACAAGAATTGAGATTATCACGATCATTAAACATACTCATTATGTACTTACTTAATTGTGGACCTGCGCTTGGCGCGACCCGCATTACTGTATACTATTGTGTTGGCACTCTCATCAGCTGTTTCCTCAATGCTGGCGTCCATCGGCTGGTAGCGTTTGGCGCAAGTGCGATAATGTTGCGGAAAGGACAACTTGGTGTAGCTATTCTTGCACGAGTCACACTCAACGCGCTCCTGTTGCTTGCCACAGTTCTCCAGATGCATCATCATACCCAGACCTGATCCCAGCGGTCGATCGCAGAGACGACAAGTGAATCGATTGCCTCCCTTGACATAGTTGTTTAGCATGGTAATCAATAAACCTCTCGTAAGGACCTAGAAAATTAAGAAAGATTTTTAATTTTTATTACAAAAATTGAAAATATGCAAATGTCTTTTGAACCGGAAGGTGTATTTCATTCACAAGGGGGTGGTGAGGGGTGGTAGGGTAACGTCGCTCTGACTCTCCTTGGCTATGACTTTGTGTATACATGTCACTGTTGGAAATACGCCTTCCAATTCAAAAGAAATTTACAGTCAATTTTTATTTTTCAACTTTTATAATAAAATTTAAAAATAGCTTTTATTTTCAATTGCTAAAATAAAAATTGAAAATAAGAGTTAAATTAAAATTAAAATTTATTTATTATTTTATAATTTTTTTATTTAGATCGAAAAATAAGAGTTTTCTTTTAATTTTTTTGATAAAAGTCAACAAATAACTTTTGTTTTATAATTTATGTTTTAAAAATTATAATAGTTACGCTCCCTGATATCAACTATTGTTACTCACCTCGGGAGCCTGGTCCGTTGTCCAGCCAATGCCGTAGTGCTCGCTGAGATGCGTCTCCCAGTCATTCTTATTGCAGCGCACCAAGCACAATCCACACTGTTCTGATCCCTCGCCTTGACCATCCTCGCGCAGCTCCTCCCCGCTCTCCAACTGTTCGCGACTACGTATCAGCAGCAGACGCAGATCAAAGTCCGGCGTTTGTGGCCAGTTATTTGAACCATCGGGTTTCCCTGATTCACCTGCACTTTCAACTGTACCCTCGGTTTTTGCCTTCTTCGACAATAGATCAAAGAATTTTGGCTTGCGACCTCGTTTCTTGGGCGTGATCATGTCACCTGGTGTGGATGTGATCATTGCATCTGTTTTGGATGTGATCATGGGATCTGGTGTGGATGTTACCATGGGATCCGGTGTGGATGTGATCATAGTGGATTCAACGACAGGATCTGCTTGGGTAATCTTTGGTTTGCGTGCACGGCGCTTTACAGTCTTTGTCTCTGGTTCCGTCGTTGTGTCCAGCTCAGCGGGTGTAGATATTGTTGTATTAACTTTTGCGCGACTTTTACGTGGTCGCTTTGCCACAGGCGTTTCCTTCGCCAAACTCTGTGAATCCTGCTGAGCTACTCCCGTGGACTCGGACTGTGTGAGATCCGTACTCATATCTTTACCCTGACGCTTGCGCCTCTTGGGTAACGGCGTTGCAGCTTCTTCAGTCTTAACCACGGACATCGATTCCTCAGCCACACTCAGTGAATCCTGCTGAGCTACTGGCAAATCTCCTGTGGTCTCGGACTGTGTGAGATCCGTACTTATATTTTTACTCTGACGCTTGCGCCTCCTGGGTAACGGATTTGGAGCTTTTTCAGTCTTATCCACGGTCCTCGTCTCCTCAGTCACACTCAATGAATCCTGCTGAGCTACTGGCACATCTCCTGTGGACTCGGTCTGTGTGAGATCCGTACTTTTACATTTACTTTGACGCTTGCGCCTCCTGGGTAACGGCGTTGCAGCTTCTTCAGTCTTATCAACGGTCGTCGGTTTCTCCGGCTTTTCATTGGCTTTCTTAAAAGGACGTCCCCGCTTTTTCTTAGCAACTACCAGTTCCACCGGCATAGGAGTATCCTGATTATCTGTAGTTTCTTTCCTTGCTTCTTCCGGTTCTGGTTTTTCCTGGTTATCTGCGATTTCCTTCCTTGCTTCTTCTGGCTCTGGTTTTTCCTTTTTTTCATTGACATTCTGGTCTGGGATTATTTCCAGCATTTGCTCTGTTGAAGCCGATTCAGTCTTTGGTTTCTTGGTCAACGATATTTCCACGGGCTGAGGATCCTCCTCAGTCTCATCATAATCGGGCGTGGCATCATCACTAATGTCTGTTTCCATATTCTTTAAATTCGTAACCATTTTGCTGCTTGAGGCTTCGGTATCGAAGCCATGAAACACATCGCCATCATCATCACTTGTACTCGATGTTGGTACTCGATGTGCTCCATTTGCCTTACTCTCCGCCAGCAGAGCTCGTTTCCGTGGATGCAACGCCTCCGTCTTTGGTGGAGCCACCTTCGGTGCTCGCTTTGCAGTCAGAACAGGTCTTGTTTTCACCAGTTTCTTTCGGGGCGCTTTAACCGGCTCCTCCGTCTTGATCTCTTTGATCTCCTTGCTCGGCGGCATCACATTTTCGGCTGCCAGCTTGTTTAACAAATTTTGAATTCCCTTTGCTTCCGTTGAGCTTTTCTCCGCGGAAATTGTCTTGTTTGGATCTTGACGAAATGGCAATTGAGCTTCGCCTTGTGGAATCGGTTGCTCCTGTGAGAGAACCTCCAACAGCGATATGGTCGGCTGTGCTTCAGCTGTGTCATCTTTGCTGCTGATCTCTTCGTTATTATTGTTAATCTTTTGTTTGAGCTTGGGCATTTTCGGTGGATGATAGAGTTGTGTTAGGTCTCTTTCCTTTGCGATATTTAAAGGCACTTCAACGGATTGTGTTTCAACTGCGGTTTCTTCAGAAGCATTGAGCTCCAAGCCAGTTTCTCTCTTTGATGGGATCACATTTTCACTCGCGACTAATTGTTGATTGTTTAAATTATTTTCTTTAGTTGTAGCTATCTCTAATGAATTATCTAGATTTACCTCGATATCTTTATTAATATTTAAGTTATTTTTACTCTTGTTCCTTATAATTTCTTCATTTTCTTTGATTTCAATAGATTTGTTGTGTTGTGTATCTATTGTGTTCTGAACTTGAACATTATTCCCAATATCTGTATCCAAGTTAAATATACTTTTATTCGGTACAACTTCATCAATAATTATTCTATTATCTGTCGGTTTATTGAGTTCTACATTAATTTCTTCTAGATTTTTAATTCCTTTTTGAATTTCTGCTTCGTTTGCATTATAAACAGCATTTACCTGATTATCAATAGTGCTATCCAAATTAGTTGTCATTTCTATCTTTACAATATTTGAAGTTTTTTTTTTGCTAACCGATTTGTTAAATTCGATATCTTGTTTTTCTGGAACTTCTTTTCTGATGTTATCTATTTTATTTGTGTTCATTCCGCTTTCATTAATTTTATTTAAGTTAGTTTTCTTTTCAATCTCTAAATTTTCTTTTTCATATGCCGATTTATTGACACTATTGTTTTCCTGAACTTCTGCATCTTTTGATACATTTTCATTACTCAAATTATTTGTTTTCTGTAGGGTTTCTTCGCTTTCAAGCGATTCCTGATTATCAACTGATTTTTTACTGGGTCCTGAATAAATATTTTCCTGAGCATCTGCCTCTTTGGAAATATTCTCTTTGATGTCTACATTATTTAAAATTTCTACATTTATCATGCTTTCGCTAGCTGTATCTAAATTAGTTTTAAGTTTTTCCTGACCAAATTTTGTGTTGTGTTTTATATTTAAATTATCCTGAGCTTGTTCTGTAATATACGCTTCGCTGACGCTGTGATCAATCTCCATATCAATTTCTTTGACAGTTTCCACAGTGCTCTTGGGTTTTTCAATTCTGGCTTTCTTGTTACGCTGCACCAAGTTAACCTTACCCCTTTTGGGTCTAAAGGAGGGCGACCGCGTGGCTAAAGGCACCAGCTGAGCTAAATGAACCTCCTTCACTGGCTCCTCGGGCAGCTTAGTCTCCTCTTGAGGTGCTGTTACCACCACTGCTGGAGCTGTCATCGAGTTGACAAGCGGCTCCAATGCTTCCTTTAGGAAGGAAGATTCTGCTTCCAATGATGCAGATTCTTTGTCCACAGACGGTTCTTCAATCTTTATGCTTTTCTGCAGTTTAATGGCATTTGGGCTGATGCACAAGACATTCGATTCATTCTCATCCACATTCATTGTGGCATGCAGTATATCCATGTCTTCCATTTTCATTATTTTTCCAATGGGCAGCTCCTCCTCAGCTTTGTTTTCCTCTGGAGTTGGCAAAGCAGTTTGAGAACCACTAAATAACGCATTCATACTCAACTCCTCGGCGGATAGATTCGTATAGCTGTTTAGATCCATGGAATTGTTAGCCTTGAGCTGTGCTATGAAATCCACAGCGGAGATTACATTATTTGGGCGATCGGAAGCAGCAGGGGAAGTTGGAGCTAAAGAATTCTTAGCTGACGTCAAATTTGGATTTGGTAAAACTTCAGCTACGACTGGAGTTATCAACGATGTTTGGATATTTGTCGTCTTGGGATTCAAAGTTATCAAAGATGATTCAATGCTTGTTGTCGAAGATAATTCTGTAATGTTACTGGAAATTTCATTGACATCATCCATAGGTTTTGCGACAGGCTGTTGCCTTCGTTGATTTGACTGTTTGGTAATGTCCCTGGCCATTTGAGCGATCTGCTCGCGCGGCACCTTCAGCTTATTGGCATTCAGTATGAACTTCTTGGCACCCGAACCAGGAGCTGTGCTCGCCACCTGCAATATGCGGGGCGCACTCTTGGCCTTAACATTAGGCTTATCTGGCATTTCTTTTAGTTTTGCCGGAACAGGCATCGCAATCGACGACACTTCAGTCGTGAGACGCAAAGCGCTCAAATCAATCTTTTCATTGGGCGCCAACACCTTGTTTTCCAGCACAATCAAGGGATTTGGATTTGGAGCATCCACGCGTTGAGGCTGTTGCTGTAGTTGTGGCTTTTGCTGTGGTGATGATGATGTTGATGGCTGCTGACGTACTCTTGGTTGCTGTGTTGACTCCGGTTGTCTTGTCCTTGCCGGGGAAGTACTGACCCCACACATTGCACGATGTTTGGGCAATTGGTTGACCAGATTGAGCAACAGTTTCGGACGCGCTGTTAAATCCGCTTTGGCTATAGGCGCCGTATAGCTGTTAGTTGGTGAAGAGCGGACGTCCGGCGAAGCTAGTGCCGTGGTTCTTGTCGCTGTCGTTGCTGCTGCTGTCGTCCCGGGAGAATTTGCCAATTTATTAAGAATTTTATTTTTAATTAGCGATTTAACGTGCAGCGATTGTTCATCCACGGTAACCAAATTGGGAGCTGTCTTTTTTCGGACAGGCAAGGCAGCTGTAATTTCGTTAACACAAAAACATATTAAAAATAAATTTGTATGTTTTAAATAAATTTAATTTATATTATTTATTATTTACTAAATTAGTTTTTAAGCCATTAAAACTTGATTCTTTAATTTTAAACCATTTATAAACTTAAGTGTTTATTTATAGAATTCATTTAAAGTTTGACCTAATCTACACTGAGAATTGAACCCTGGCCAACGGTCTAGTCTTAAAAAATGAAGCATCCTACCCGGCACATTACCACACTACACCATTGAAAGAGGCCGCATTACTGTATCGAAGGTGGCACTTAAACACATTACACGATTTATGAGTTCAAAAAAAAAATTAATATGTGGAATTATTAATGGAATTATTTTTGAAAAAGCTGGTAAATAGTTGTTTTTTAGCTCTGGCTTGATGAGGGTTTAAGAAAAAATATTTTATATATACCTATCGATATACCAATAAAAATTGATATATCATTAAAATATTCAAGGAAATTGAATACTCTGAAAGCTGTTTTAATTTTTCTTAAATGAATGACGCAAATGCTGAGATTTGAACAAATAATAATAACAAAAAATAATTTAACAAAAGAAACTAGCTGAAATATTTTTTTAAATAATTGTTTTATCTGAAAAATGTTTATTTTATAAGTTCAATTTTTATTAGGGGTTGTCCCGACTCGAACCCGGTGGTCCTAACCAAACATCATCATCAAAAAACGTGCGCGAGCTCAGTGAGCACCGCCACCGAGCAATCGCTGAATCAAGCAGCCAAAACAAAGCACATAAGAACACATTTGCTAAAAACAATTTCATAAAAAATCTTGCCCAATTTTCATGTTTATAGCTGTGTCAAATATCACAATAATTTTATTTAATTACCCGTCTGACGCTCACGTTGTTGTTGCACTTGTGCTAGGGATGCTGTCTCAGTTGACAGTTTTGCAGCTGCATAGGCAGCGGAGGAAGTAGAAGCAGAACTTAACGTCGACGTTGTTGTTGCTGATGCAATTTTCTTTGCCGCAGACAAATTTTGCTTGCTCAATACTTCCGCGAGTTTCCTGTCTAAGCCAGCCTGTTTTAATTTGTTAAAATCCAATGGTATTTTATTAATAATCCGTTTGGGCGCTGTTGCTGCCCTCTGTGACGGCGAGGGCGACTGCGTTGGCGATAGCGAAGACATCAGAATCTCGTTGCTGTTGTTTATGGGCTGGTCCTGTTTAGCGTGATTTGAATTAACCATATTTGGTGGTGTTTTAAAGCAATCGTTATCCATTTTATCAATTTCATTTGATGTCAAGCCAATTACGCAGCAAAATGTTAAAATGTCATTGCATTACAATTTACATTAACATTTGTTGGCAATTAGGAATTTCTGGCTGCCGCCACGTTTTCGATCGCCACTAACGAAATTATTCTACACTTTTATTAAAAGAACTTTCCACTTTCACTTGTGTAGTGTCTACAATTAATAAAACTTTTAAATTTGTAAATCATTTGCACAAAAATACAAAAGACTGAAGCATGTGCAACGATAGTTGCCAGCTGTTTTAAATATTTTTTTTCGAAAAGGGTGGCACTCTCAAAACACAGTGGCAACACTGTAACACTGACAATCGATAGCTTCCATTTATTAATGTTTCTAGCACATTTGTTTATTTAAAAATTGCAGACTGCTATAAATTAAAATATTGTTTAGTGAATAACAGAATATATAATTATTTTAATTTATACAAAAGTACCGCATCAAAAAGTATCGGGGCTGATTACATATCGATTTTTAGCGCAGCCTGACAACCCTGCTCCATTTTGCAAAGCATCGTTTACTTTTTTTGTAAAAAGTGGATTTTATTAAAAACTAACTGAAAGCATGGATTTCCAAAATCGCGCCGGTGGCAAGACCGGTAGCGGAGGCGTCGCCTCATGGTCGGAAACAAATCGGGAGCGTAAGGAACGTCTGCGGCAGCTGGCGCTTGAGACCATTGATCTGAACAAGGATCCATATTTTATGAAGAATCATCTTGGCTCCTATGAGTGCAAACTTTGTCTGACACTGCACAACAACGAGGGCAGCTACTTGGCGCACACTCAGGGCAAGAAGCATCAAGAGAACTTGGCGCGGCGTGCAGCTAAAGAGGCCAAGGAAGCGCCCTCATCGCTGCTGGCACCAGAGAAGCCGCGTGTGGAGCCCAAGAAGTTTGTGAAAATTGGTCGTCCCGGCTATCGAGTGACCAAGCAACGTGAACCCTCCAACGGCCAGCAGTCACTGCTCTTCCAGATCGACTATCCCGAGATAAGCGAGGGAATTGTGCCACGACATCGCTTCATGTCCGCATATGAGCAAAAGATTGAGCCCCCAGATCGCAAGTGGCAGTATCTACTCTTCGCTGCCGAGCCGTACGAGACGATTGGCTTTAAGGTGCCGTCCCGTGAAGTGGAGAAAACGGAGGGCAAGTTCTGGACGCATTGGAATCGAGATACCAAACAATTCTTCTTGCAGTTTGCATTCAAATTTGAGCCTAAAATATTGCCACCACCGCCACCGAATCTGCATCGGGCTCTGGGGCCACCTGCCGGCTTCCCAATGCCTGGACCACCACGTCCGGCCATGCATCCCATGTTTAACGGAGTACCGCCGCCACCTCCGATGTAGTCACGCACTTGTAAACATCTTTTCTATTAGTAATAAATTTCTAAAAATATTAAATGTGATTTTAACTCGGGAGGAAAAGGGAACACAGCTGGAAAAGTTGGTCTGGTTAATGAAAGCCGTTCAACGATCACTTATTAGAAGATTAAGAAGATCTTTCTTAGATACAATCAAAAAAGGAATACAGCCGGAAAAATTGGTCTGGTTAATGAAAGATTTCTTAGATACAATCAAAATTCCCGAGTAACTAGCTACTTAGTATAAGGGGGATCACGCCTTATATACATTCCAAATTCCCATTAATAACAACTCAATATATAAATCTCAGTTAATTTATATTTTTTACTTAAGAACTTGAAAAAATATTGCATATGGTGTATAGTTGTTGTTATTTTTTTTCTTCTTGTTTTGTTGTTTTTTGGGTGTTTGGTTTTTGTAAATTTGTATCTTACAAATGTTAAAATTATTAAACTAATATTAAACTAATGACATACATATACATAGCTAAGGTTAAGCAATATACAGTTCCCTATCAAATACATGATGTCTATACCTAAAGGCTCAACGTGTCGTTGTATGCTTCGATTTGCTTTACATTTTACACATTTTCTTCACTGTTTGTTCCTTTTTCTGTTTATAGCTTTTCACGTTTCTTAAAATTACGTTTCGATTGCAATCGATTGATAATATCAGAGACGTGTGGTTTATGATCAAAGATCTTCATCAATTGATTCTGCGCCTCGTTGATGCCGTCTGTGATAATCTTGCTGCGTTGAATGTTGCCCTGTAATGGAAATAAATATATATTGAGTATTTAAAGGCTGCATTAAAGTGAATTTAACTTACTTTTAGTAGCTCACTGACACGCTCTATATCGCCATGCGCTTCCCCTTGTCCTTTTCGAGCTCCTTCAACATGGTTTCCAGTTGACCCAAACTCACCATTTCCGAATCATTCTGAAAAGGTTTAAGCATTAGATAAGATCCCTTAAGAGTTGTTGTATGCATCTTACAAGATCCTCCATTTGTGAGCGTAAATGATGTAGCTTCCAGCCGCTGATTTTGCCTTGGACATTTGGTTGATTGGCCAGATCAATGACTGTAGCACGTCGCTCCTCGCGCGGCTTGACATCCGTATAGCGATGGAAATGATTGTTAGCCAGCTTGTGAGTTGGCTTATATGTCTGTAAATTGAAAATCAAGTTAATAATTTAAATTTGATTTGATTTTCGGTATAAACTCACATTGAGCAGCGCACAATTGCGCGGACGTCGGAGCACAAAGTCAACGGGATTGGCATTCTCCTTGTTGCCGGCCACGGCAGGAGCACCGCTGCCAGGCAGACGATGGTTGTTGACCTCGCCCGTGACACTGGCTGTGCCAACGGGAACCGCTGCCCGCTGCTGTGAGCAGCAATCCACCATTGTTAACCGGCTGATGCGGCAGCTGCTGCTGCTGTTGTTGTTGTTGCTGCTGCTGCTGTTGTAGGAATACCGTTGTCGCGTCCTGTGTGGTTGTGCTGCTGCTGTGGCTGCTCACGCTGCCCGTTGGCGGTGGCAGCGACAGCGATAACGACGCCTGACTCTGATTCGAGAGCTGACTGTCGTTGCTGTTGAAAGAGAACGAAAATGTATTTTTAACTTGTATATATTTCCTAAATATATTCATTACAACTTACGTGGATCGTCGTGGTTTCTTGCGTGCCAAGCCATCGTAGCCGCTGCTGCCGCTTGTGCCGTTCATGCGCGTCTGTGGCAGCTGTCCTGGTGTTGCCACATGATGTGTCCCAGATTGCTGTGATACATCCACAAATGCGCTGCCCACACGTGCTCCCAGTGTGGCATGCGTCACGTTCTGCGTCAGCGTGGACGGATGCGATGCGTACAGCTGGAAAAAAACATACACATAATTATAAACGTGAACTTAAGAGCGCTACGATTGATTACCCAAATATGAAATACCCTTTACTGAATTTAGATACACATACAGAGGCACTCAAAAGTATTGGCACAGCAAGAATTTTTACATTTAAGGTTTATTTGCGCGGTTATCGTTAACATATTGGCATCAATGGAAAGGTCGTTTAAATTCCGATTGAATGATACAAAACTTTCCTTGACCCATTAGTACCCATTGAAATTTTTGAATGTATGTAAATGTCAACTTTTCAAACTTTTTTCCTCGATTTTTAAAAAAATGTTTTGATGCGAAAAAATTCTTCAAACAATTCTACGAGTGACTGCAAAAAAAAATTTTAATAACTTTTTCGCTAATATTTTTCATAACTTTTTGAAAATTGCTTAAAAGGCACTTATTGTATGAAATTTACCTTTCCATTGATGCCAATATGTTAACGATAACGGCGCAAATAAGATTTAAAAATAAAAATTCTTGGCTGAACGTCAGACCAGTTTCCAACTTCCAACTTTCATAACTTTGCAAGAACTGAACAGATTTTCAAGCGGAATGTCAATTGGTTTGCCGTCTAAATTCATTATGCATTACAATTTAGTTCATTAAATTCAATTATTTGTTTGCCTCAAGATAATCGATATAAGGGGTGCCTTAACTTATTCCAAAAATGTTAAACTGAAGTTTTCACCTATAGTATTCCTGCCACAATTAACTGAACTTACTTCTGCAAATGAACTTTCAAATTTTTGATAAAAATCGATTTAATTGGCTCGATTGATAGTCGAAAAAAATATCGAGTTAAAGTACTTATATATCGCTCTCGCGTAAAAAATAAATGCAGATTTGAAAGTCTTACCTCGTTGATGGGATTGAAGTGTGTTGCATTGTCGCGTGAAATTGCGCCACTTGGCTCATCTCCAATGCGATTAATGCCCATGTTGCTGTCCTGGATCTGTTGATCCACGCCAGGCGACGAGTTGGCCGACACTGTGGTGGATCCATCCGAGGACGCTGGCGATTCGGCGCGCATGTTGCGTGTGCTGACAATGCTGCCCGCAGTGGTCGATGCCGAGGCCGTGGACGCCGAGGATGCTCCAGCTGTTGTTGCGCCCACCACAATGGCTGAACTGACGCGTTCTCGTTCCTTTTTGGCCAGTGCCTCCACGGTCAGTGCCGAGCTCACCGTCGTGGTGGTCGGCTGCGGTTGTAGTGCTGCTACAGGTGCCACAGAAACCGGCTGTAAGTTGAAGGCAGAGCCACCAGCGAGATTAACGGCTGTCACACTCGCACCCGTTGCCGTCGAGTTGCTGTTGCTGCTCATGGAGAGCAGAGTGGGCGCCAGGTTCTTGACACCGCGTATCGGTGATCCTTCCGCATCGCGTTTGCGCATAAAGTTGGACACCAGTGTGTTGGCTGCCACCGGCACTGGCACCGACATGGGCAATGCACTGACCGTGGCGCCTCCGCCGGTTGTTGTCGGTGCTGCGCCCGTTGTCACCTTGACGGATGTGTGCAATGGTATGACCATATGCTGAGGCGGTGCGCCGCCCCCATGTGCCGCTCCCGCTGGTATGATGAGCTGCTGATGGCCAATGGTGCGACTGCCACCTGCTCCCACTGACGAAGGCAGCACGGTGAACGTGGCCGTCGAGCCGCCACCACCTCCCCCAACTGTCTGCGCATGGCTGGCAAATGGCAGCGAGGAGACGGAGAGGCTGCTGCCACCGCTGCTCACCAACTGAGCCTGCACCTGTGCCTGTCCCTGTGCCTGTCCATGGCTATGCGTGCTCTGGGTCACCGTTGTCGTGGTCAGCGAGAGGACGCCCGTTGAGGTCGCCATCGATTCGTAGTAGATGGCTGAGCTGCCCGCTGGCAGAAAGGATGCGCCCGCTGAGGATGTGGCCACAGATGTGGCTGCAGCTGCCGAGACACTAACGCCCCCACCGCTCCCGCCACGCTGCTGTATAAATACATTGGTGGGCGTGCCAGTGGGCGGTAAGCCACCGCTGGATCCCGTGTCGACGCCCGATGATTGCGTCATCATCATTTTGCCCACAGTTATGCCGCTGGCATTCTTAATGGGTGTCAGCGTGCCCGTCAAGATGCTGTTGGCAGGTCCACCACGTGCTCCAAGGGTCAATGGCAGCACCGTGGCGCCACCAGCCGCAGATCCTGCTCCTGTATTGCCACCAGTGGTCATCGAGCTGCTCGTCACGCTGGCCGTAACACTCGGCACCGCCTGTATGCTGGCCACGCCCTGTGGCGTCATCGTTGGTCCGCCTGCGCCGCCAGCCGACGACAGTTTGCCAATGGGATTCAGTTGCGTGATGGTCAGCGAGGGTTGCACCTTGGCCGTCATCGTCACCGGTGGTCGTATTCCTGCGGACGAATCAACCAGAATTAAAAATCAATTGAAAGTTTCCTTCGACTTGCAACTGTCTTAAATGAAATCGAAAAATTCAAAGATTTCTTGTGGCATTTTCAGACGCACACACACATATGCTTCAAACGAGCTGTCAACTGAAGCCTCGGTATAAAATATACCATGAAATACTTGTATCAGGTTTACACGATGAAGTTTACGATACAGTGCAAAGAAATCTGAAGTAAATGACTTTATTAAATTTAATAAATAAACTATTCAAAAATGTTTTTGAAAAAGTTAGACAGTCATAATTATAAAATTAGAGAAATTTATATTTAACTTAAGCAGGGAAATGTCAGTTCAGAATTTATTTAAGCTTTATCAATTATATTCGAAACTATAACGTGAACTTTTCAACTTTTTCTCTTTTTTAACTTCTCGTTTTTAACTGACTATAATATAAGTATGTTAGGGTGCATATAAACTTTATTGACTGACTGTATGTAATCTTATTCATGTTTAATTTATGAACTGATAATACTTGAATGCCCATGGCTGTAGTTGTAATCGAATGAACTCACCCATTTTGGCAGCCGCACTGGTGCTCATGAGGAAGGGCTGCAGCATGACGTTGCCAGCGAGACGGGCAGCGGAGCCAATGATTTGCTGGGCGCCGCCAGTTGCCGGCTGTTGCAGTTGGATGATGCGCGTGGTGGGCAGATTGGCGGTCAGGGCAACGGGAGCAACGTTGGCCGAGCCACCGGCACCGACAGGGCCACGACCAGCGACTGTGACGACACCGGAGACACTCACCGAAGTGGGCGAGGCAACAGTCGAGCTGAGTTGCGGTATGCTGGGAGCACGAATGCTGATGCTTGTGGTGTTCAGCTTAGCGGCTGGGAAGCTCTTGCCCAGCGGTATGGGACGCACCTGACGGGGCGTTACGGTGGTGCCACCAGGAGTTGTGGTTGCGACGCCGCCGGCATTTGTGACTCCGCCCAGGGGCGTGGCAACGGCAAAGCGTGGATTAAAATGGGGGCCAGCATTGGGATTTGTGTTAGGCGAGCCGGCAGCTGATACATTTGAGGAGTAGACAAGCGTCGCCTGATGCTGTCGTGGGGGCAGCACGGCGGCCACAAAAGCCTGAGGAACGCCCGGTCCCGATTGCTGTGGAGGCATCGGCTGTGCAGCCGAAACGGACAGGGCTGTAATAAAAGGCAGGAGAAGATTCAGTTGAGATTGGGCAACTTTAGAGTGAGGTTCACTCACCTGCGGGCGTCTGGACAGGCGTGGCTGTGGTGGAAACGCTGGCGCTGCTCACGCCAGCCGATGTGGTGATGATCCTTTGCCTGGGCTGATGAATGGCGCGTATTAACTGCACCTGACCGGTGGGACTCTGCATCCAGGCGGCGGCAGCGGCGCTGTTGGCCGACGAAATAACCGTCGATGGCTGCGAGGTGCGCACAAAGCTTCCCGTAGGTGCCGGACTGACACTGGCCGAGGATGTGGCTCGCAATGGAGTGACCAGACGTTGTGCCCCTGTCACACCTACTCCGCCCATCTGTGTGGCCGTGACACTGGCACGTGGCAAGTAGGTGGCCTGTGTCACCGGCCTGGTGACTGTAATCGAGGCATTGGAGACACTGCGTGCCGGTGCAGCTGGTATGGCTGTGATTTGGGTGCGTCCCGTGGCGGTGACATTCTCCAGCTGCTTGATCATCGGCATCACGACTCGCACCTGTGTGGACTGACCGCCCGCTCCAATGGCGCGTATCGAGGCTGACGTCGTCGCTTGTCCCGTGCCCAGGGATATGGGTGTGCCGCTGAGCGATGTTTGGACTGAATTGCCGGCGGTGGCCACTTTGATGGTGCCGCCGCTTATGATGGGCGTGCCGGTTATTGAAATGCCGCCGTCCGCCTTCACATGCGTTATTTTGGCGGCAACTGTGGAATGCCCTAGGGGTGGCAAATGGGGTAATGAGTATCTGTTTATTGCGCCACGAAATTGCACGTGCGAATATGTGGGTGATGCCATGACATTTGTTGCCGTTGTTGTTGTGACTGTTGTTGTATTGGTTATCAAGTGCTTTGTATTTGGATGTGGATGAGTGCGAATCTTAACGGCTTTTAATGTTGCTGTATGGTTGAGAAAATAAAAAATGCATGGAGCAACACTTTTCTGATTTGAGCTTATTGGCAACGCCACGAATACTACAGGTCTACTGGCATCACTATAACGAATTCACAGTAACAACAAAACAGCATATACACACACGCACACACACCAAACATGTATACACGCAGCCATATGCTACGAATGTGAGACGTAAAAGAAATTTGTAACAAACACTGCGCGCGTATGCGAGCACAAAAGAGAACTAACAAGAAACACACACACACACACCTACACGTGCAATCGGAAAGCAGAAAAATGTTATGTATACATACTAATGCCAACACATATAATTTATATCTACCATGTACACACAAACATGTACATATGTACAAATATACTAAGTAGATATCAAAATACATACCAGGCGCCGTTGTCGTAGCTGTACCACCAGCACCTCCACCCACAGAACCGCCCACTCCACCCTCACTCGAAGCGCTCATGCTGTCCAAGAACGCAGTGTATTTATTGATAAAAATACTGGAAAAACAATAAAGAACACCAATTATTGCAACGTTTTTATGCTGTTGCGTATTTCTTATCAATGCACAGTGGTATATGCATACGTACATTATATGTATGTATGTATACATGTGTTTAAGGCACACTAAAACAAAATGAACTCAGATCGATGATAAACAAGGCGCATTTCATACAATTTACTTGCCTTGCTTTTAGTTTTTGTACTGTCAGTACAATTCACAAATTTTCTCTATTTTTTGTGTACACTTGTGTTTATTTTAACAATATTAATGCGTGTTTCTAGAGACGTATACATATTAACTGAGTTGTGTCGATTCGTTCTGAAAAAGTTCAAATGAATGGGTCATTAAGATGAACGAATGAACTTATTCAGTCAATCATGAACTAAATCGATCATTTCGCAGCTGGTCTGTAATTTCTTTAAAATAATTTTAACTTTCTTAGAATAATATTCATGAAGTTCCGCGATTGGATTCAATTTTTTCTATACTTGCATGTAACAATGTTTCAATATAATATATTTTTAAGTTTTGCCCAAAATAAATAACCATTTGTTATGATCCGACTTGACTATCGCAACCAGATATCGATTTGCCGGCTAGCCATCGGCACTACTCAGGGATGAGTCGACCTCGATATCTGGCGAGTCGGGTAACAAAATATTTATATTTTTACTTTCGAAATTGAACACTTGGACTGGTTTCTCAACACCTAGAACGGACAATCTGCTGGCAAGGATTTGGTGGACAGATGGCACTATCCACCTCTACGACGCCCTCCCTACCTATAGTCGGCTTTCGATATTTATGCCGACTCCCTATTCCACACTTCACCCAACCTACCGCATACCCATCTCACCCTAATAAATAAATTAACAAATCATTCTTACGAAAACATTATAATATTTAATTATCATAAGTAATTTAATTTCCCTATCATTTTACATTTTATATTATATATAATTATTTATCCGATAGTTTTTGTTTAATATTTGACACCTAACAAAATTCACAAAACTATCGCACGAAACTAACAAAATGAACTTTCTGGCAACCCTGTTGCAATGTGGACGAAAAACGTAAACAAAACGAGATGCTAGCAACATATAAATAAGTGTAGTGTATAGATATAATTTATGTCTGGTAAGTATACGTAGTATGGCCGTGTATATACATATATGTCAATTTTCAGATGACTGCGAGATGAACTGCATCTGAATTTCGGTTGTCGGGAGAAGCTGCGCCTGCGTTGAAGCCAGCAGGTTGCTGCTGACTGGCGGCTGAGGAAAATGGCTGTGGCACTTGACGCGCTTATGGCGTGAAGCTGCGCCAAGTTGAACCAGCAGAAACGGACTCACTCGTGCTCCTAGTTGTGTGATCTGTGTGTGTGGCGGTGCCTCGTGTTGTCCAGTTGGTTGCTCCAAAAGCCGCGTCTCGTTTATCCGGTTCCCTCGCCGTGTGTTGTGTGCTGCTTTTCGTGTTGCTCTTCTGTTGCGGCTGCTGTTCTGTTGTGTGAGTCCCGCAGGTATGTGTGTTGCCTCGACGAGTAACTGCTTGTATTTAAATTATTTATTTTCCTTCAGGTTTTCTTCCTGTCAATTTGTCACACGACTTCTGCACCCACGGCCTTTTTCTCCTCCACCCAACCACGAGCCAGACCAGACTAATTTTTCATTTCCTCCGTAACCTAATAATCTCCTGTCATCCTCTCCCCTCCTATTCCCTAATTCCTACTCCGAATTTTAATGTTCTGGTCGACGCTGACAGATGGCGCTGGCAACAGCTGTTGACTATCGTATCGATAATTTCGATAGATCAGCGCCGACCATAACACATTTTTGAGAAACATCGAGTGAAACATCGAGTGAAACATCGATGTCATCGATGCTTGCAAAACATCGGAATCATCTTTGTTTGGTAGGCCACAATCGAATGTTTTTTATATACAATAAAAATAAAAAATCCTGATAATTACGGCCTTCTGAAGTATTGGAAGGAAAGAATTACAAAATCGTATAAGAAATATGTTCAATAGAATCCCTTTTACAGGTGAGATTAACAGATTTAAAAGCCGTGTCTTAAAAATGGACCACAGTGAGTCAACATATTCGATATATCGACGGGTTGAAATATGTGGATTCAATTGTGCGCACAGTTGTTATGTACAATTAACGCTACATGTTTATATTATTTTAAGTTAAATGTTGTACATTTGTACAGCAATATGCTAACAATATATTATTATCAATTGTATATCACTTCCATCAATATTTTATAGTCACTGGAAAGTTGCATGACAACTCTGGATATTGCCAATCAACAGTACTTATCGAGTATAACAGTGAGTTAACACCAACACTTGCTAAGATTTCCTAAAAGAAGAGGAGAAAATGTAAATTCATAACATTGCCAATCGCGAAGTGAAAAGATACACAAAATTTGGAGGAGAAAAAAATCAAAATTTAGAGAAAAAAAGGTTTAATTAATCAGAAACAATTGACCGGGAGTGAGCTAATATCATTCTTGTGTGCGCGTGTGTCAGTGTGAGTGTGTGTGTGTGGGCAAACTGAAATAAATAAATACACACACAGCAGTACTAGCACACAAAGCTCACAGAGTTTAATTTAATTACAAGAAAAAAAATATAAGCAAAGGCAGGTGTGTGCGTGTGTGTGGTCGAGAATTGTTTAGAGCAAGTGCTGGTTGGAAAACAGCTGGCCAGTTAGCAGTAGCCTTTATAAAATTCACAAAATCCCTGCCTGCGGCTGTAAGTTATGCGGAAAAATTGATTTTCCACAGCGATTGCAACTGAAAAAGTCAGCAAAAACAGCAGCTGAAAAGGAAACCCTCACCCAACAACACCCCCTATCAACTCTGTCGGTGTGTGAGTGCGCGTGTGTGTCCGTGTATGTGAGAGTGATTATTGCTGCTGCTGCAAGTGAAAAGAAAGGATCCAACTAAGAAATCAGACGAGCGTCGCTGCCGGCGCATGCAATGAATATTGTCGGGGAATATGAATACAGTTCCAAGGATATGCTTGGCCATGGCGCCTTTGCTGTGGTCTACAAAGGACGTCATCGCAAGGTAAGCAAACGTCATTCTCGTCATGTAATGCGTCTAATAACTTGTTTATCTGGTATACAAAATACAATATATAAGCATGTACTGTTTTTTCATTTTTTTATTGTTGTTTTGAATGTGTGGGCTTGGCTCGAATTTGTAAAAATAACAACAAAGTTATTAACAATGCGCCATTGTCAAAGTAAATATGAGCAGAGGCCAATGCGCCAAGCAAAATTCGCATAAAACGCAATTAAAAAAAAAAGTGTACCCACACCAACACTAAATAGTGGTACATTTTTCACTTGGTCTTGGCAAATGTCAAAGGCAGCCTACAAAGTGACAGCGCAGCAGCAGAGGGACGTCAGCTGATGCGTCGCAACGGCAACGGCAAAAGCAACAACAACATCGATGACAGGCAGCGCGTTTCTCTTTGTTGTTGTTTGTGTTGATTTCATCACTATTGCGAATTCCTTTCTATCAGTCTATCTCTTTCACTCTCATTTTGGCTTTGCTGTTTTGTTTATGTTTTCATTTCTCTGCTATGGCGCTCCTTATCTCTCATTAGTTTTATTTTTGAATGTATATTTCAACAGAATTCAGTCTATTCAAACTCAAACACGTGCGTTTGTTAGTTTTTGGTCAGCTCTTTTTCCTTTTTGCGACGCTTCTCTGAGGCCTTTTTACGATTATTGTCAAATATGGGTGTGTGTGTGTATGTTTTCAATAGTGTTTTGAACTATTTCAGGGTCACCCCATACAATTATTCTACATGTGCTTCGCTTCATTTTGGTTTGTAGGCGTATGTTTTTAGCGTAGGTACACACTCTTTACATACCATAATAGAATGTGACGTTTGAGTTCGATTTAGACAACTTTATCTACAAAATAAAGTTAAAAAAGCAATGCACAATGATAAAAATTAGTAATAGTAGGGTTTTGTTTGTTATAAAATAAAGAGTTAGATTAATTATGTATGTATAATGCGAGAACCGCACTGAGTAAGCTGTTAATATTATTTGAGAACTAACGTTACTCAACTACGTTAGTTTATTTAATTATTGTTCTCTTTGCATTTTATTTTGCTGAGTAATTTATTTTACTAATTACTTTAACATAATAAAAAGTCTAATAATAAATGAAAATTACAAAACAGGTCCCCAAAATGAACAAATACAATGAAAAGAAATCGAAATAAAATTAAAAGTTACAGCTCTTTCGAAAACACAATGAAAAAGCGATTAACAAATCAATGGGGAGACCAAGTCAAATGAAAAGAGATGGCAATACAGGCAGTATTGAAAGAGAAAAAAATGATAGTCGCTGTGAAAGAAATGGGACACACTGTTTTTGTTGTTGTTGTAGGTGTTAAAGGTGCTTGTTGTTGCGATTGCATTGTAATTAAGAGTACGAAATGAACTTGAGCAACTGTTCAAAAAAGTAAAAACAAAAGCAAAACAAATTACAGTTGATAAGCGCTGTCATTGTTTTTTCTTTTCTTTTGGCACAGTTTTTTTTCGTTTGCACAGTTTTTCCTTTAAACAAATTGAATTCAGAGCGTCACACAAATTGGTTTCTCTATATAATCGTTATATATGTATGTATATTTATATAAGGTGGAGACATACTTATGATGTTTGTATACGAAGATGCGTATCTTATGGATACAGAAAACAGCTGATGCAATAACGGGCAGCTGTTGCCGCAAAAGTTTTCATTTTATTCGCTTTTTCGAATTTGGTTTGCTTTTCTTGTTTGTTGTTTGTTAATGTGTTGTTTTCAATTTTGCTTTGATTTTTACGTGACTTTTGTATTATAAAAATAAAGTTTAATTTTTACGTTCAATTTGAAAACTATATTAAGTTATTTATGTATGTATTAAGCATGCTTACATTAATTAATTTTAAGTTGTTTAATTTTTTAAGCTGAAGTTAATTATAAATACAATCTGTAATACAGTTAAATAGTTTATAAAAATGTATTTAAAATATAATGAGCTTTCTATTTAGTTTGATTTATTAAAATATAATAGTAGATTGTTTTTTTTCTTTTTGTGCTTAGCCGTGATAGCCCTATTATCACTTAATTAGACTTTATACATCTTGTTTTCCTTTGAATTACCAACTTTTGGACAGTTTCTTTGCTGAACCAGCAAAGGCAGACCAAGAACTCGTTAATTTTTGACATTTGTCGCCAGGCAGATGCACAAAGGTCCGCCTGCTAGGTATCTAAAAATAGTGAACCGCATGGAACATGTGCAGCCAGATATCAGACAACAAAAGATACAGATACGATGGCTAAAGATACAATGGCTAGAGATACATTGGCTTTAGATACATTGACAACTGCAGAGTGCAGCCCTGTAAACAGACAATGCGAGACTTGTTATCCAAAAATAAACACAAATCTACAGATCCGCAGAACCGTCTACAGCTCAGCTGTCGACACCAAAATGAATGAATGAAAATTAATGCACGTCCAATTGATGCACACACAAATATACACAGGCATACACACATGTGCAATTTGTTTCTCTCATGACACGTGTTCCAACATTTACATCGCTTTGTTCCTGTTTATTCAATATTCCTTCCATTCGATATTCTTTGTGCTCGCGGTCATTGCATAAGGCACAACCCCACACATATTGAGTAAGAATCATGCAAAATGTCACTATATTCTGATAGTACTTGTAGTATGTGCATAGACGAGGGCAGTTTCAAAATTAATCTTTTGTCAAATGGTATTTAGGAAACAGATATATTATAATTTCATTATTAAATATAATATTATTATTATAATTTCACCTTTATCGGAAGTTGAACTGCATTACTTAGATAAATAACGATCTTATATCCATTATTTCGATAGTATTTAAAGTGACAATTGCTGATAGATTTTCTATAAAATATTTAAGCACTTATCACGTTGTTCTTTTAGTTTTGTAATGAATAGTTACAGCCCTCGCAGTTCTCATCATCAAATATTGTGGCAAGGTTTTTAAATACTCGTTAGACCTTCTCCCCTTTGTACATACATATGTTCGCCTATCTGTCTGACGTTGTAACTGCACGCGTTTCACTTCGTGTTGTTGTATAATTTTAAACATATTTACTTCTCATAATTGTTAGCAATTGCATTTTTGCATTTGATTTTGTCGCTGTCTGCTATTATTATTGTTGCTATACTTTTTTTTATTGCACTCACTGTGCATTATTCAATCGCATTAAATGCGTTTTGTAAAATTATCAGACGGCGGGACTCGTGTGTTTAATCAAATCACAATTATTCAACAGTTTTTATAAACCTCATCAACTTATTGCATTTCATTTAAAAGGGTTTAATCAGTTGTAGATTTGTTGAATTAGTGTCAAGTTGTTAGATTGCTGACTCTAAAAGTAAATTTATTCAATTAATTATACAAATTTTCGGTATAGTTTTTGGAAAAATAATATACCAAATAAATTAGTAAGACAAGAAGTTAATTGAAATAGATTTTGTACTAATTTCATCAATTGAATTGTTTGTTAGTGATAATGTTAATCGAATGAAGTGCTCCAAAAGTGATCATTTTATTAAAAGTATAAGTTATTTAAGTATGGCTATTTAATTATTTTGTATTGCTTAATTTTTGGACTAAATATTTAACTTTTGATAAAGTATTCTCAAATATTACAGTTTAAAATCAGCACATAAGTTATAATACTCAATGAGCGAATAAAAACTGTTTATTCATGATTAGTATAACTTATTAAAGAAATAACACGGCTAAGAGTAGATGTATAGTTATATTTAGATTAAATTCCCAGCCAATTCAATTGATTCATTTCAATGCCATCCCAAAAGTTTATTTACCCACAAAAAGATAACAAAGTTCTTGACCCAATCACCCATTTAACAAACAATATAAAGAGAGAGAATCTAAAGCATATGCAGAAAAAATTGTATAATTGGCACAAATGGTGGAAGCCACAAATTGTGTCGAAGCGAATGTGAAAGTTAACGAGTCAACTCGACTCGACTACGACTCTCGACTCTGTGCTTGGAGGCCAAGCGGAAGCTGAAAAAACTTCACCTCACGATCCTCACCTCACCTCTCCACTCCACTCGCCCCGGAACTCAATCAATTTGCGCAATCGTGTGACGAGGGAAATTAGTTTGCACATATGACAAATGGAAATTTGGGTTCATTGGAGTTCAATGCACTGTATGACTTTATTTTTGTTATTATTTTGTATTTTTTTGTGTGTGATAAGGCCAAAAGGGGCAGGCTAAAAGCAAAAGCAAAAGAAATGAAAGAAATGACTATGCCACAGTGCAACGGCCGCCAACTAAAAGAGGAAAACAACAACAAAATTTGGACAAAAATAGCAAAAAAAATAATTGCGCAGAAAATGCGAGAAACAAAACAAAACAGCAGCACAAAGTATCTGACAGATACACTCACAAACTCATGCCAAGGAAGATATTGTATTAACTGGTTTGGCTGGTGAAAATGTAGCTGGAAAAGCAACTTGAAACGCCAGGCGGAAAACTCTTTTGGCAAAACTGCGTCGCAGGTTTTCAATTTCGCACAACGCGTGATTGACTGGATATGAAAAGACAGACAAAGCTAACAAGCTAAATACACATATACGACTACAATATACCCTGAACACAGATCATTAAACATGTTATTTATACATTTAGAATAAAGGGTATTATAAAATCTTGACTCTGCAGCATATTATGAATGCCGTAATGCGAATCTATAGAACGTCAGCGATGTGGAACTAGTCTGAAATGCTCGTAACCAGTTTGGCGTGAGAATTATGATATTTCTTTTTTATTTTTCAACGTCCACGTTCTCGGTCTGTGTGTGATTCTTGATTCTGAAATGTGCTCACATTTGTTTGTATCAATAACGAACAATTTATGCGCATATTTTTTCAAATCTAGTCTGCACGTGTAAGCTCTGAGACATGACTGAAATACGATAGGTTTTGTTTTGTTGTTAATTAATGAAAGGCACATTAAGTTTATTCTAATGAGTGTTTGTTTTCTGGATTTTATTACGAAAGCAGTTGCAACTTCCGTTTGCTAAAAACGTAAACAGAAATATGCAATAAAACAAAGAGAAAAAAACACATTTTCATTATTATTAATTAAAAAGAAATAATAATAATACCGTACTTACTGTGACTACCTTTCCAAAACTTTCTCTCAAGATTTCTTTTCAATTTTTCTTCTTCTGACAGAATAAAGAACTTAATCTCTGTTTGTTATTGTAAGCTATTGTTATTTTCATGACTTTGACATAGGGCAGAAAGTCTGTAATCAGTTCAATAAAACATCGTATCTCAATATGGAGCTGCAGCTTACGACCCAACGTTAATTAAACATTTTTAATCAAAAAACCGTAGCAACAGTAGCAATATTCCTTACTATACATATTTATAGACTTTCAACAAACAAAAAGATGCCTTAAACAAATGATTTCTGTTATCGGTCAAGTAGCGAGTATTTATTGATTGTAAACATCTTTAAAAATAAAGTGGAGTAAAACAATCAATTATTTTTAAATATAAATACATATGAAGATGCAACTGGAAAGCAGAGATAATGAAAATAAGTTCTGTATAAAATTAATTTTGTATATTTGTTTGAACATTTATTGGTTTTTTGTTGTTCAATATGTTATTGTAATGCTACCGACAGGTGGTAAAAAGAGGAATTTAGTATAGAAATCAGAATTTGGGGATCTCATCTTGATCATATCGAATGTCGTGAGTTCTCGCCTCATTTCATATTTAATACGAGTGCGAAATGGAAGGTATTTACACAAATTTACACTTTCCTCTGTTGTTGAACAGGTAAACACAGACAAAGAGTCATTGTCGCTCGTTAAGTGCCAGGTAAACAGCGTCTCTGACTCTGACTCTGTCTGCCCTTATCGCTAAAAGACAAACTAATGCCAAGTTAAACGGTAAAGTTAGGAACTTAACCAAGTCTGAAGGTCCGCAACGGCTGAATGCGTTTTTGCGTATCTATAAATAACAACGCAATGGGACGAGGAACAAGTTGCATTCTGCAATTTGCATTTTGCATTTGAGTTGCACTTGCGGCACTTGCTGTTAATTATTTATGCGTATATTTATGGCAACAGTTGCAATTATTGTGAGTGTGTTGCGTGTGTCTGCAGTTAATGCTTAAAATAGCTTTGCAATGGTTCAGTGTTGCAAAACACACGCAGTTGCTCCCTTAGAATTTTGCACAATGAAATATTTAATTAACGATGAACAAATTCAATTAAATTGATGACAATATAATTTAATAAATAGTAATTAATTCTCATTTGCTAAGTTATACTGAATAATTGATTGAAATTTATAATTCTCATTCGGATTATCTTGAGTAATAATCAATTAATTATGCAAATTTGCAATAATAATTTCAATATTTAAAAATTTATTGAGAATACTAATATCAACACTATTAATCACTTCAAAACACACACTGTAAACTCCAAATCTGGCTATGACTGCACTTACGTGTGGCTAAAACACAACATTGTTGCATTGTCAATCGGATTTACGGTAATTGACACGTGAGTCGTTAAAAATTGTGTTAACTTAGCGATCAGCATTTAATTTGTGGTTACGTGGAAATAATCTCTTTCGAATATATACTCATATATGATTCAATATTTTGTTAAAGGTTGAAATAAATCAGACACTTTAATGAGTTGAACTTTCTTTTTTTAAACAGGTTCAATGGTTTTAGTTCGTTAACCAACACTAATGAATGCTAATTAACACTGTGTTTGTTTGATTAATAATTTCAGAAACACATGCCGGTGGCGATCAAGTGCATTACCAAGAAGGGACTCATCAAGACGCAGAATTTACTCGGCAAGGAGATTAAAATTCTCAAGGAATTAACGGAGCTGCATCATGAGAATGTTGTTGCTCTCTTGGATTGCAAGGAGTCCCAGGATTGTGTCAATCTGGTTATGGAGGTGAGTACAGTATTTAACACGCGTTATCAACACTCTGGTCAATATTTGCCATATCATTGTTTATGTCTTTGGCGTTAACAGTTGTTTAACAACAGAACGTATAATAGAACCTTTACCATATACATATATTTGTATTTGTATAAATATTAATGATATATGGCCCCATCGTATGACTCAGTTCTGTTGTTGCTGTCGTTATTCAGTGCACCCAAAGTGCACGTAGGCAAAGTGAACTGAACGTCATGAATACGCTCCTCGTTCTCCCCTCGACATTAAGCTTTCAGCTAAAACGCTACGCAATTTATTGCGGAAGTTGCAAAGTCTACACGAAAACAAAATAAATATACCGAAACGTCATTTCCCAGGCTTAACCAACTAGCGCATACCCTGTAAATCTGAGCTTACTCAATAGTATTGTTTAGAAAGTTTTAAAACTATTTCATCAATATTTGGGCTGATTGACCTTAAAGAATATATGGTGCACAAAAATCGATAAAATCGATAACTTTGCCAATGTAGAAATATTGGCCGCGTTCACCAGAACTAATCAATCAGTAATCATGTATTTTGTTTGTTCGATAACAAAGCATCACAATCAGAAAATTTCAGCGCACTATTTTGGTGATGAATTTTCAGTCATCATAATCACAAAATTTGAAATCATGATTGCTATTCACTGCATTTCACCAGAATAATCATGCAAATTTCATCGATTTTCTGTTGTCGATTTGTTCTGGTGAACACGGCCATTGTCTTTTATCGATATCTTGTCGATTTGAAACTTAAAATTAACTTTATTTTACAATGTTCTTCTAAATAATTTATTTATTGACCCAGATTTTTATAGATACTTTTTTTTTGTGCCATTTTATCCTCCTTACTCTCTTCAATACTTTGTTTAAATTTTACGTATTATATGAAATGTTATCGATCAAATTGAATTAAGAATGTATAATTGAAAATACCTATCTGATCGATTCATCTTTGTAGGGTATTTGTTATTTCAGAATCTCTGATGTGTAATTTTGCCGCCTTCAACTTAAATTTGTTGACCTACTTGTTTATTGATTAACGTATTGGCTTGTTTACTTCCTTGAGTCTCATCCCAATGAATTTCACTCTATTTTGTTTTTGTGCGTTTTCCACAGGTGTTTGCATACTTTTAGCGCGCAATGTTCAGGCATTTCGAAAATAGGTCAAAGTCTTGAGCGACGCATTAGTTATTTGCCTTGATAAGATTGTCTTTGTTATCAATACATGGCCATTATAGTTTGGTAATGTCCCATTTAACTTGATTTATAGTGTTATGGCCTGAAAGAACTTTCTAATATGCATATAAGTCTATGCTATGATTTAATTGGGTTTCCCAATTGTATTTTCATTTATTTTAAAGTAGAAATTAAAGTGCGATTAGTTTTGTATGTTTTGTTTGACTTTGACCCGATTCCGTATATTTATTCTGCTCTGTACCCTCCAACTCCTGCCCCTATATTCTAATTTCTCATGTAATCAGTTTATACTCGTGTTATTTATTGATTTAATTGCACGCGTTAGCTTCCCCTTACCTAAAATACAAACACTTACAGTTTTGCCCATTTGTCTGGCATGTGGTGCGAGTCTTTTTATCAGCCAGCTACATAGATGAGATAACCAGACGTTGTTGTTAGAAAGTCTAGATAAAGCTGTGGGAGTGAAAATATAATTTATTTTCCTATCCAAATTGTCAAATCATTTCCAAGAATGATTTTGACTGAAGTGAAAGACATTATTTTGTTTATACTATTTACAATAATTCTCGTTTATTGTATAAATTGGCAAAAGTGTCTATATTAAGAGTACGACAGAGTCTAAGAACTAACATTTAGGTCAATATTATCGATATGATGTGTTATATTATTTTCTTGTTACCAAAAACGAGGTGTGAGGAGGAAGAGAATGATCTATATAACAGAGGGCTAAGCGACTAGGCGACTTAAACTAAGCGACTAAGACTATAATCCCATCTACAATTCGTTTTCTTATGGATCAAACTACAATATGCAAACAGAGTGCAAGTCTCGTAACGTTTGGCAAATGCTGCAAGTGTTCATTTAACAAATGGAATTTGTTTGGAATCGTTAATTGTGAATTGTAAATTGTTGATAATTAATTTAAGGCAGCGAGCGTGCGTCTTAGGCTAACTTATTTAGCGGTATTTCCTCAGTGGGATGCACCTGATCCTTTGGCTCCTTTGGTTTGCTGGTGCGGCAACATTTCGTCTTGATGCCACCGATATCCTTGCGACAAATTAAACCGACAATGATGCCAATAATGGCAAGTACCATAATGCCTGCAAAGAAATGCAATTCAGATAATATATTTACTCTTATTCATCTATAAGACATGCACTTACAGATGAGCAGTGTGTTGATGGTGTCCTGTGAGATGGGCACCTGGTAGGGCTCCTCTTTGTCAGTGCTGGATTTCCCATCTGCTTCAGTCATGATGCCCGCTTTGGCCACACTCACCGATGTCTCGTTGTTGGCCATTTGGTGCTGTCTGTTATTGTTGTTGCGATTGCGATTGGCTGCTGAAACAATATTTGCATGAGTTTTATCCGTTTTAAAATAAGAGTTATTGTTTGTTTGTCACCTGTGCGCGGCGGCAAGGGCGTTGCTGGCTTTGGAGTGCTGGGCAACGCCGTCACACGCTTAAATGGCGGGTCTGTCGCCTGAATGAGGCTCTCGTTAAACGTTTTACCCAGAACGAGCTCAAAGCAGCTGACATCAAAGTGTTCCAGGCTTATTGTATCAATTGAAACGAGTAATTTGCAGAGCTCCTCAACGTTGGCTTGATCCAATTCGGGCAGTTTCAGTTTAATTATACTCCTCTTTATCGGCGTAAAAGCTCTCGTATTGATTTGCTGTCAAACGAGAAGAAGAGCAAGCATCAGTATTTGTCTCAAGTGCGCATGCGGCAGTTAGAGCGAGACAACTATACAGACACTGTCAGCTAGCAAGTCCGTAGTGCTGCCAACTTGTTATCCAGCTGACAACGACTATCGATAACTTTAGTAATTGGCGCGCAACTTACTCGTTTGAATTCGTTTTGATCCAAGCGCAACACAGTCAAGCCACTCATATTCATGAATATCTGCTCTGGCAATGCCGTCCAGCTGCAGTTGGAACATCTGAATTCAGTTAAACTCGGTTGATTCACAAATGAGCCATCTGTGCGCTGTACAATTGAATTGTTGCTCAGATCCAATAACTCCAAGTCTGTGGCCCCTGCAAAAGTGTCGGGTTCGATTTTGGTCAGTTGATTGTTGGCCAAACGCAGACGACGCAAACGATCCAAGCCATTAAATGCCTAAAACAAAAAGAAGTAGTTAATTAACCAAGTAATTTACAATTGACTAAATTGATTTACCTCTTTGTCAACTTGCTTGAGCAAATTGTAGCTTAAGTTGATTTCCACCACTTTGGATAAATTAGCAAAATCCTCGGGACGCAGCTCAGCAATGTCATTGTGACTCAAATCAATAATTGCTGCCATTTTGGGCAAATCCAGTGGCACATGGGTCAGCTGAGCATGTGTGCACTGGACAAACTTGTAGTCCTCCATGCAGTGGCAGCTGCGGGGACAACTTGGCTCCAACACATGGCTGCTGCGCCGTGGAATACCTATCAAAATACAAAAACAAAATTGATAAAATCATGAACTTGAAAGAGCGGCAAACTTTAGGTGTGATAATTAAAGTAAGATAAGAATAGTTCATTTATAGAACTTACTAAAAATAGGCCGATATGTTGTTGTTGTTGTCGATGATGTTATGTCCAATTGTCGATTGGCGGCTATCTCTGGATTTTTATCCGCGTCATCATAATCATCATCGTCATATTCGTAATCATCATTGAAGCTGTTGTTGCTGGCATTGTCGTTGTTCTCCACTGGAGCCGTATAACTAATACTATTGAAAATTAAGAAAAACATTTGGAGAATGAGAACTCGTAGCACATATTGGGCAATAAACTGGGCTAAGCCACAGTTGATTAGCAACTGTTTTTGCCAAGTTGTTTAGCCAAAAACTCTTAAATTGGCGGCAAATGTTTTGTCCAATTTTAAAGTGACGTAAGTTTACATTATGAAACACACCTAGCAATGTGTCCTGAAACCGCACTTGACCTATTTAAACACAGTAATACCCTATAGTGAACATCTGAAGTAAGGTATGATGGGCTTTATGCATTTCCTTTATTCTTATTAAGAATTATTTAAGGAATGTATGCTACACATTTTTGTTATCTAAATTTTAATTACGAGGTATTTTATAGTATAGCAGCCTAAGAACGCTTTATTCCCGCATTATATTTTTTTAAGTTTCGCTCTTTATCATTATTCGCTTTTGTTTGTTATTGGAGCCGCATGAATGAAAACGGGCGGGAAACCTGTTTACGTCATGGCTAAAAAACGACAACTTGGTAAGAGGCTTGTTTCTTTTTGTGTGTCTCTTTTTTTATTCTCACTCTCACTTTCGTTTTTGGCCAAGTTGAATCCTTCATTAGGCAGCGATTTAGTTGAGGTTTTATTCATTCAGCTTTATTTGCTAAAATGTTACGAGGTGATTTAGTGTGGCGTCAGTTCAAGTACGTCTTACGTATAATCGCGACATACAACTTGTCTAAATTGCGTGACTTTTGATTCTACGGAATGTAATGAAACACATACTATTTACAGTTTGTCAAGTAATTGTTTGCAAAGCCTTAAAAATGTAATATTTCGACTTTAAATAAGAAAATAATAGCTTATTATATATATTTGGAAAGGTCATTTAATTTTCGTTCAAATGATGCAAAAATTTCCTTAACCCATTAAGTACCCATTAAAATATTCGAATTTTAAAAAAGGTCTACTTTTTCAACTTTTTTCCTCGATTTTTTCCAAAAAATGTTGGGATGCAAAAAAATTCTGGAAACAATTCTAAGAGTAACTGCAAAAAAAAATTTTTTTGCTAGTATTTTTTAAAATTGTTTGAAAATCCTAAAAATGACCATTTTAACCCATTTTTCCTCATTTTCATGCAAAAAGTGCCTTTTTTTCAGTTTTCAAAAAATTCTAAAAAATACTAGCAAAAATATTTTTGAAAATTTTTTTTTGCAGTTACTCTTAGAATTGTTTCCAGAATTTTTTTGCATCCCAACATTTTTTGGAAAAAATCGAGGAAAAAAGTTGAAAAAGTAGACCTTTTTTAAAATTCGAATATTTTAATGGGTACTTAATGGGTTAAGGAAATTTTTGCATCATTTGAACGAAAATTAAATGACCTTTCCAAATATATATAAAAAGCTATTATTTTCTTATTTAAAGTCGAAATATTACATTTTTAAGGCTTTGCAAACAATTACTTGACAAACTGTATATAAAACTGTGTCTGAGCTCAAAGTTCATCGAATGAAAGGGAGAAGTTACAGATTATAGAGATCTGAGCTTTACTAAACACATGCAATAAATGCCGTACCCAATCGTATTTTTTCCGCTTGTAAATATTATCATTTAAAGACTGTAACTAATCTATCAATTGTTCAGTTTTTTTTATGGCTTAATCGACTATCATGTGTGCCAAGGATGACGACATACGAGTATTTTATTTAGAACTGCAGTAAATAGATTAAAGCAACCGACCCTTGAGACTGTTATACCCCCAACTCGGAGACTTTAGAGTAGTGCGGAATAAATCAATATAAGTAAACTTCTGACTAGCGCCAGTTGTCTGTATAATAAAGAGAGTCCATATGTGAGTCATAAAATGCTTTCTTGAGTACTTTGAATGCTTGCCGCATTGGGTAAACATATCGATAAGTACTTCTAAGTATACATATGTACATTTGTATATATATTATCGTTGCAACTGTTTGCCTTATCAACTCTTCGATTAGGCAAGTGTCCCCACACAAACATACACAAGTATAATAACATTAATTACGAGTAGAACTTTTGTTACCGTGTCGGTCGTTAAAAAAAAAATGTTAAAAGAATTAATTTTGATATAATGCCGGTTCAAGGTCCGGGAGTACTCGTTTTTCAACAGGTTCCCATATGATTTCGTTGCGTAAATTTCACCCAATGTAGAACTTTGTACTTTTGTTTTGCTTTTGCTGTAATTGCCCTCTCAATCGGTGTCTATAAATAAACCATCACACTCCCATTCCATTAGCAATGCGAAAGGTTTATCAATTTGTCATGGAGAATCTTACGAATAAATTTGCCCATGTCAAAGTTTCGATGAATTGAATTAAAAGTCAGAAAATTGGCTTAAAGTGTTGCATATATTTATTGGCTAAACAATTGACAGCGGAAAAAAACAAGATGTGCAAAGTGTTATATCTTAAATTACTTGATTTACCTTACGCTCAGCAGAAATATTAAAAGTAATCCAAATTTGTAATACACGTGCATTTTGTTGTTGTTTGTTTTTTGAATTATTTCTTTTTATTATTACTTTTCTTATGCAAGGTAATATAAACTCATGTCATTGTCGAAATTGTTGATTTACTTTTCATGCTGTTGAATAAAGTTGTAAAAATGTTGATTATATAATCATATAATTAAACGAAGTGAACCACTTAAAATTATGCGCACAGTTTTAATACATATCACACAGATTACTTAAACGATACAAAATTCATTAAATCTTTTGAATTGTTAGCAAATACTAAGAGGAACTCTCGAGCTTAGTCTCTTCACAGGAAAGCCTATCATGATGAGTGATCAACTAAAACAGTAAAGATTTCTGAGTAAGAGAGAGTCGCTCACAACACAGATTACTGCATTAAGACAGAGATAGATGGACTGTGTAACATACATATACGCATGTGTTATTTGTATGCTAGTGCGTATATATAATTACATTTCGTTAAGTTTTTGATTCTGATTCACCGAGCAACACTTTCTGTTTACTTTTCCGAAATACAAAAACCTTGCCAAATATTTTTATGTATATACTCTTGCATACATATATTATGATTTGCTCAAAAAAGCATTAACTATATTGAAGCTTTCGTCACACAAGACGCGAAACTTGAACGCCACTTTGACTTAACGCGTACACGGCCAACTTATGACTGAGCGAATTCAAAAGCTGCCAAATGCGGCGGTAGCAACAGTAGGAGAGAGAGAATGAACTTTTGCTTTTATGTCTTTCGCGCTGAGCAGCAGGTGTTTTTTTTTTATTATGACAGCAGAGAGCTGAGAGTAAAGAGTGAGAGTGAGCTTCTTACGACTGCGCTTCTGTGACGTTTCGTGTCGGCACACTTTGCACGTCATCTCTCATCTGCCAATATTTGATTTGCAATTTTGTCTTTCTCTCCCTCCCTTACGCCTTTTACTTTTACACGATCTCTGTGTTATCTCTGTTAGACACGATTATTTGAATGTTTAATCACTTAATCTTATCAAATTGGTTTGTTGTGCTTTCATTAAATAGAAACAAAATGTTTCTACTGTTCACCAATTATTTCGTGTGTGTATTTTTTCGTGCCGACATTTATAAGAGTTCATTTAATATATATGTAATTAATTCCATTTTGTAATCACAAATGTTACTCTATCAACTTGTTTTAATTGCTTTCTTTGAATAAATTCCAAGTTAGAGATTGAGCAGTACACGAGTAGTACATATGTAAAAATATATGTAGTTTTTATCGCTTCACAGCCGATAGAAAAATGTTGACCTTTAGTCGGGCTGTCGTATTGAGTTGCTTGTAGTACGAATTACCCTAGTCAGTGTTTTTATAAGGCGTTTGATGTTTGAAGTTTATAAATTCCGCGAGCTTTGAACATTTTATTTGCTTGCTGGCATGCTTGATTAATATACAGTTACTGCGCGAGTCGAACGAATGCCGCGAGTGTCCCTGATAAACTGAGCGGAGTGCGCTTGCGACGTCGATGGCGACGCTAACATCGCTTCAACTTAAGAGAGCACAAGCTTTTTAGTCAGCACTCTCTCCCTCTCTTTGGTTCTCTCTTTAGATGGCTTGCATTTGAATTTGGCAATTGGATTTTTCGATAATGCGCTGACTCATGCGCAGTTGTTGCATTATTCGTTTTGTTTATGGCCCGTTTTATTGATTATCAAAATGTCTCTCTGTCTCTCTCAACTGCAATTGTATTTTTTTATTGTTGCTGTGCGCTTTACATGTCAATGACTTTTTTGTATCTGTTTAATTTTGTTCATTTTTTTGTTTTTGTTTTTTGGTGTGTTTCTTTTGCCCGCAATCCAAAGTAGAATCTTTTGTCATTTTAATTGCCTAATATTGTTGCTGTTGTTGTTGTGTGTGTGCTATTAGTATTATTACTATTAGCGCATTGTTTGCTCATTATAGTGTAAGTAGCCCAACCATTTGGTCATTCATATTTATGAACATTTTTCTGTGCTTATTGAGCATGAAAAGCTCTTCTGCTTACAAAGCAAACGTTTCTCTGCCTTTCCCTGTGTCTCTATTTCTCTTTCGGTTTGCGTTGCCGCAATCTGTCCGCAAATCTGAAGGTCAACCGCAAATCCTTTTTGGCACCGCAAATGGCAAACAACTCGCTTTTGCTTTTACCTTTGAAAAGTTTTTTATCCATGCATAAGGGTTGCCGAGGTATGCCGAGGGTTGCTCAAGTCGTTCTTGGTTTAACGAAAGCATTTCAAAGAATGTCAAATTATTTTGTAGATTTTATTTACATTTTAAGAATAAATTTTAATTAATCTTTAAAGATTTTTTTAAAAACTCTATTTTTGGCTTTTCTTGATTCTTCTTATTCTTAGGATTGATATTTATTATATGATAGAAAAATATCATTAACACCCCTTTCAATTCAAAAGCTTAAGCAATATCTGACAAGGAAAATACACTAAAGATATTTTGAAGTGTCGAAAGCTGGAACTGTTGACAGCTGCTTTTAAAAGATTTTTTACAATTGACAGGGGTTGAATACAAACGGGCAACTGTACCAACAACCCTTATAAAAGTAAACCATATAAATAAAGATGGAAGCTCATTGAATTTAAGAATTTTGTACTTAGAAATGATCATAATCATAAAGCATTTCACTTTGACCTTCAGAGAAACTGAAAAATGTGTATTCCATAATTGACTGGCGGAACAAAAAACAGACCTCGTTGAACTGTTCGCAAAGAAAACTGGAAGTACAATCCAATTCAAAATTTAGATACAATCGCATCTCAGGGCATCTGTTGATTGAGCTTAATTCATTCGCATAGTACGCGATTTGCTTGTAGAAGATATTGTTCATCTTCATATTCATATGCTTTCATTTATTTATATCTTTCATTTTTTTTTTTGGATTTTTTCTTTGACAACTTGCAATAAATCACTACCATATTTAGTTTTTCTACAACTTATACAAAATTAGATAAATTATTCATGTGTTATTATAAGACATTGCATAAATATTACGAGTTCAGAGAGTTTTTCAGTTCAGAAGTCGGTTCAGGTTAGTTTACTGGGTCCAACGTGGTCAAAAGTCGATAGTCCATTGTCTTTAGTTTAGGCTGCGGTTGTTTGTTGTTGTTCCTGGGTGGTTGTGGAGGCCGCTGAGCCGGCCTCGGGAGCCTTCTCATCGATGGCCAGCCAAGGGCAACGTCTCTGCAGCTCCAAGCGGTACCTTGGATGACTGATGGCATACACAAAGGGATCTATGCAGGCCACCAGTTTGCAGGTGCAGGCCGGTATCATTGTGGCTCCAGGTGTCAGCAAACTCCTGTCCCCGAATGCTCCGATTAGGGACATGACGCCATAGGGTGTCCACGAAACGAAGAATAGAAAACAGATGGTAATTGCTGTCTTGGCCACGCGTATCTCAGCGGTTTCCTTGCTCTTGTCCACATTTGATCGCAGTGATTCCACATTCATCTTCTTGGCCTGTTCCCGCAGTGCCTTCTCGTGGCTGAAAACGTGTCCCACAATCTGACTGTAATAGTAGATTATCATCAGGGTGGGGCAGACAAAGCTGAAAAAGAATATGGTGCCCACAAAGAGACGGGTATCAAAGTTGTCCGTTAGATAATCGAATGAGCAGGATGTTAGATATCCTTCGGGCACAAAGCGATCCCAGAACTGCGTCAGCGGTAAAACCACCCATGGAGTACAGTAAAGCCATATAATAACGTTCATGACGACGGCCTTGGTGAATGTCATGTTGCGATTCATTGGCTTCGTTATGACATTGAAGCGATCGTAGCCAATCGCCGCATTTGTCATTCCTGCTCCGATTCCAGAATACGAACCGATGGCGGCAAACAGTTGGCAGCCCGCGTTGCCCAGAGCGAATCCCCGATGGAAACTATTGTAGATGAAGATGGGCGCCTTGAGGCACATTATCAAATCGAATACCGCCAAGTTTAGCACAAACATATTCGACGGTGTGCGCAACGATTTCGATGTGCTGAATATCCAGATGACCATGCCATTGCCAAGGGTCGAGGCGAAGAATAGAAAGATATAGAAGACGCCCAGCATGTAATGCATCGATGCTGGTGGCTCCAACTGTGTCAGCCAATGCTCCGGTATATATTGTATCTGATCCGGTGGCACATTCCAGCCCAGAAACTGCAGCTCCCCGTTGCCCGAGACTCGCGCCTCTGGCCTCAGCAATGGAGTCTCGCTGGCATTACACAACGCCCCCGCGGCGTCCACCATTTCTAGGTCTCTACGAACCGCAGTCCGAACTTTTACCTTATGGTTTATCTATCCAACATACGGCGTATTTTATACCTTTTGAACAAGTCCGACATTTGGCTAATTGCATTTGGGCCTTGCGTGCCGCCAAATACTTTTATTTGCCAACTGTGCAGTTTGCTGAAATGTCCAACAACCGGGCTCAAAATCGTCACCGCAATTCGCAGAGATTAACAATAAGCAAAAGGCCAGAACCACAGATTCCTAAAGCTCTTGCAGATACAGATACATGCATACAAGTGGCATAGATACATTTTATACAGTATTTTAACAAGCAGAGTTTGCTTTGTTAAAGGCTTAATCGTTTAGAATTGAGTAGATTTGATTCGATTGATATCCGAAATATTTATCTCTACAAATTTAGCAGTTTTCGTACCATAGTTCCAAATTCACCTAAATTTATGAAAAATTAACCGGAATGTCAATAAAATAATTTTGAATTCTTTCTATATTTAAATTTTCTTGATTAGAAAATTGTAAAATATTGTATTTTTAATACTTATCTCCGTTGCCATATTCCTGCTACATTAAAAAAAAAGAACATGTACCATTTTAAATAATTGTGTACCAGAATTATTTTCATAAAATAAAAAGTACTATATTGAAAGGTACCCAACCGTATTCATAAGCTTGTTTATAAAGTTTAGCTACTTACTTAAGATTGATATCCGAAATATTTATGTATTTTTTTATATTTAAATGTAAAAATTTACCAGTTTTCGGATTATTTTACATTTGTACCATAGCTAAAAATTCACACAAATTTATGAAAAATTAAACGGAATGTCAACTTAATCATTTTTAATTCTTTCTATCTTTAAATTTTCTTGATATAAACATTGTAAAATATTATATTTTTAATACTAATCTCTGTTGCCAAATTCGTGCAAAATTAAAAAAAAAAAAACATGTACCATTTTAAATAATTGTGTGATTTTATTTTTTTTATAAAATAAAAAGTACAAAATTTAAAAGTTACCCAATGTACCAGCAATTAAAAATGTACCCTCTTGGTACAATTGTACCCCAAGTGGAAACCGTATTTATAAGCTCGCTGATAAAGTTTAGCTACTCTCTCTCAAGTTACTGTTTATTTCTCTCTCTCTCTTTAAGGCCCTATTCTCCTTCAGCTTGCTGTTTTTGGACCTTTTTTGAAAAAATTCTCATTTGAAAACGCAAAAAGATATTTGAATTTTGTTTTTTTTATTGAATTAGTAATGAATGAAAAAAAATAAAAAAAATTTTTTTGCCTCGATACGAGGGCTGTTCAAAAAGTAATGAGACTTTAAAGTTGGTGGTGCAAAAAAAAGGTGTCGTCACGGCGGCCACGATTCCGGGTCTCCGGAGCGTCGGAAATGAAAAAAAAAAACGGGGTTATGATCAGTATAGATGTAATTCTGGCCCGTAGTAAAATAAAAATTTTGCGATTTTTTTTGACAAAATGGCGGCCACTTGAAATTGAAAATCGAATTTGGACCCATTTTTTTGCAGTTTAGTGTAAAAAAAAAATAGTAAAAAAAATCGAAAAATTTTTATTTTACTACGGGCCAGAATGGTGACAATTCTACGTCGATTAAACTTTGTTTCATCCAAATCGGTTCAGTAGAACTGGCGGAATCGTGGCCGCCAGCTCGAAAAACGTGGTTTCGAGATAAACGCGTTTAAAGTTTTGACTTCACATGCATTAACATTAACATTGCTGGATAAAAATGGCCATATCTCCTAAAGTATTTCGAATTTCTAAAAATCCTTTTAGGGGCATATTCACAACTACCCAAGCTATAAATAAATGCAAAAAAAAAAATCGAAAAAAATTTTTTGCTGAAAGAGAATAGGGCCTTAACGCTGTCTTTTCTTTTCTTCTTGCAGTATTGCAATGGCGGCGATTTGGCGGATTATCTGAGCGTTAAAGGCACCCTCAGCGAGGATACTGTCAGGCTGTTTCTCATACAACTAGGTAAGTTAATCAAATAAATGATTGATCATTCAAATAGTTATCTTATTATTGAATTTATTTAAACTGCAGCTGGTGCCATGAAAGCACTTTATACCAAAGGAATTGTGCACCGTGATCTCAAGCCACAAAACATTCTTCTATCGCACAACTATGGCAAAACTCTGCCAGCTCCATCGAAAATAACGCTTAAAATTGGTAAGTAAATATGCTAAATGAAAAGTATGGCTTAAATAATTATTAATTTGAGTCGCATTTATAAACATAAAGGTTTTTCACGTATAAAAAAATTATTTAAATTTATTTAAAGCATTATTATTTAAATTTATTTAAATTTATAATTTTTTTTTACTAAATATCTGACATATAATTTTTCCTATTCTTGCAGCTGACTTTGGCTTTGCGCGTTTCCTCAATGAAGGCGTCATGGCGGCCACTTTGTGCGGTTCTCCCATGTATATGGTAAGGAACAGGAGTTGTTGGACTTGATTTATATTTATTAATCGTGACACAATTTGTTTGACAGGCCCCGGAAGTCATCATGTCCTTGCAATATGATGCCAAGGCCGATCTCTGGTCGCTGGGAACCATAGTCTATCAATGTCTGACGGGCAAGGCGCCATTCTATGCACAAACGCCCAACGAGCTGAAGTTCTACTACGAGCAGAATGCCAATTTGGCACCCAAGTAAGTCCAAAAATTGTATGAAACAAATGTTGAAAATTTTTATTCATAGCTCTGATTGTTTTTAGAATACCGCATGGTGTCTCGCCGGATCTACGTGATTTGTTGCTGTGCCTGTTGCGTCGCAATTCCAAGGATCGCATATCCTATGAGAGCTTCTTTGTGCATCCATTTCTGCAGGGCAAGAAGGCGGCCGTGTCGCCGGGTAAGTTGTCGCGCAGTCTCTAAAGATCTGTAACTAACAATGTCGCTTGTAGTTGACATGCCACCGTTGTCGAGCGGCACGCCGCCTGTTAAGGCCAAGAGTCCATTACAACAGCAGATGGAGCAGGAATTGCAGCTGGTCAAGCTGGCCGAGCAGCAGCAGAAGGAGCGCGAGGAACAGGAGGCGGCACAGGAAGAGGAAAATACCGGTAAATCTTATTAAAATTTTTAACTATTTTTAAGCTCAAGAAGACTTTATAAGTTTGTGCAAATTTATGTAACAGGCAGAAGAAACTTTCTTTTTAATTTATATTTATTTTAAATTTATAAGCATTCAGTTCTGACAGATGGTAAGAGCTAGAAGCACCAAATTTGGTGTGCAGCTTCGCTAAATGTTCAAAAAATTATAGTATTCAGTTGTGTTTATTCCTTTTTTGTTTTCTAAATTAAGATTCCATCCTTTAATGCTCTGGTAAGATTTAAATTTATATTTTAAATAAATTGAATTTTAGAATTTTTTTTTTTTTATATGTAGAGCTTTAACCGTAAAATAATTTGTTTCCACAATTTCTTAGTAATCTGTAATCTAATAATCTGAATTTTAAGACCAAACACATCCTTAAAACAAATGTTTTAAATATGATCCATTATTTATATGGTATTACTTATATGAACAGACTGCACTTGACGGTTTAATTAAATATTTTCCATAAATATCTGAAATAAATTTAAAAGCAGGAACCTCTTGTATACCAATCAATATATTTGGTATAGGGGATATTTAGGTGATGGAGTGTTAGGGTATCCCTTTGCAGGGTATCTTGTAGTAGTGTCAACTAAAACTTTACAACTTATTTTTACAGTTTCTGTTGTGGCTAATCCGGCCATCTGTGCCACGATCACCAACGTGGGTGTGCTCTGTGATAGTGAGAACAACAGCGCCTCCTGCAGCTCTCATGAGGATTCGGATGACTTTGTGCTGGTGCCCAAGAATCTGCCCGAGGATCAGCGTCAGGCCCAGGGACAGGCTGCCCAAGCACGCCAGCAACAGCAGCCCGCACAGAACCAATCCAGTCCGCCACGTCCCAGCAGCTTGCCCATCTCGGAGCCAAAGCCAGTGCCGGCACCGGCACGACGACATCTGGCAAATGCCGGAGCTGGAGCTGGATCACCGGGCAGACAGAGCGGTGTGCCGCTGACAGTGGCCACTTTGGCGGCAGGTGGACATCAAATCCCACGCTCGCAGCCCATTAGCGTGAAGCAGCCACGGGCGGATCAGCGCAAGAGCAGCGTGAGCAGCGACATCAACTCGATTTCACCGCCAGCCGTGCAGTTTGCCATTGGTACGCCACCGACACGGGTGCGATCCGCGTCTGGTGGCTCGCTGTCGGAGACGCCGCCGCCGCATGCGCCCAGCACCTGGCAGGTGTCGCCCGGACACTCGCAGTCGCCGTTGCGCCGAAGTGGCAACAGTTCGCCGGTGCTTCCGTCCGCTGCGCTTACCAAATTGCCAACTCTGGGCAGTCCAACGCTGCTCGTGGCGCCCGGTTCGCTGGGCTCCATTGGCTCGGCGGGCAGCGGATCGGAGAATAACAATCAGCATCACATGTTGGGGCCACGTGCCTTCACTTTGCCCGAATTGGGTGCCACGGGCGGACTGCAGAGTCTGCTGGACACAGCTGTTGGTGCCGGCGGACCCGGCAGTGAGCCGCATGCATTCCAGGCGCCCGAATTGTCGGAGGAGACGCTCATGGATCGCGAGCACAACGAGACCCTTTCCAAACTCAACTTTGTGCTGGCCTTGACCGACTGCATCCAGGAGGTGGCCGATTCACGCTGTGCGCCGCTTTCCACGCTCATGGTTGCCGGCAGCCAGACGGCGGCCGAGCAGCATCAGATTCCACCCCACGCCCCGGAGCACTGCAAGCGGGCGGAGCGTCTGGTGCTTCTCGTGCGCGCCCTCCAGCTGCTATCGTCCGGCCTCAATTTGGCCTCACAGCAGCTGCGCAATGGCCAATTGAAGCCATCGTCGAACGTTAAAAATGGTAAATATCAGAGATTAAAACCGAAACGAATATCGGTTTCGGTTACGGTTTCGGTTATGTTCGCATTTAGGTTTTCGGCTATCGGTTACGCAAAATCTTTGAATTAAGGTTTCGTAATGGTGAACCGGTTTATGGTTTCAGTTCAGAAAAAATAAATTTCTTTCTTAATGTTTCATTCACACATTTATTTCACATATTCTTCAGTTTGATGTAGTTTTACATTTTAACAATTTTAATATTTCATTTAAAATATTTATTTTATTTGCGCTTCATGATCATGAGGATCAAAATACAAAACTAATAACAAAATATCAGAGATCGCAAACAAGACTTATGAGTCGAAAAAATAGAAACAGTTCATAATTTTTCGATATAAATTATTTTTAACTTGTTTTTTTAAATTTTCATGATAAAAATTGAAAATAAAACATGCTTTTAAAATTGTATTTAGAAGTTTTACCATAACTCTTATTTGCAATTTTTAAAATAACAATTAATTATACAACTAAAAATAAAACTTTTTTCCAATTTTTATAATAAATTGGAAATTTTTGTAACAAAATAATACAAAATTCATGATACCCTAGAAATAATTAAAAAAAATTAAATATTTTGTTTGCCTTAATTAAAACCAAGGCTCTAAGCTTCTCAACAATTTAAAGGAGTTTGCAGTCTTCCATTTAAAATGTTCACTCTTACTTATTGCACATCCTTGATTCTTTCAGCGCTGCTCACCATGAACGCCAAATATCGGAGCATATTGTTCGAGTCGAAGCGCCTTAATGGGAGTGGCCTGCTCCAAAAGGCGAATGCATTTAACATAACCGCGGATAAAATACTCTACGACTATGCGCTGGATATGGTATGTTATTTAAACAAATAAAAATATACTTGATTGTGATCAATGTTGTCTTACAGTGCCAGGCAGCTGCGCTGGATGAGCTGCTTAAGAATACAAAGAATTGCTTTGAGCGCTACAACACCGCGCACATTCTCCTTCACTCTTTGGTGCAGAAGTGCAATCATCCACAGGACAAATTGCTGTTGAATAAATGTACGTGAAAGTCAAGTCTTCGTATATATTGTATTTCCTGAATTAACTGTCTACTTTCTCTATTGCAGATCGTGATGCAGTGGAGAAGCGTTTGAGCATATTGCAACAGCATGGATATATCTATGTAACCGATGAGAATGCCTAGGGAGAGAGAGGAGGAGAGAAAGCAGAGGAAAAAGATGAAGCAGCATCAATTGTCGACAATTCCTTAAGTTATTTCAATCCCTGATGAGTTGAGTTGAGTCGTAAAACATGTGATTAAAGCAGAACTACATACACATACATAGACATACACATATTTAATAATATCATTTAACCTTGAGCAATGTTTAAATTTTAAACAAAACACCAAACTGACAATTGTCCAATGTAAATAGTTTGAAATATGTACGTAGTTTTTGTTTTTCTTTTATAATTTTTGTTAATGCTAATGAAAAAAAACGCCTGCTCGACGCCCATATAGTAATTAAGCTAAACATATATACAAAAAAAATATATATATATTATTATTATTATTATTATGATATGTAAATGATACACAAATGATACAGATAATCATTGATAATGTTTATGGGGCAATTTGCAAAGCCAAACTCAGTTTAAACTACGAGTATGTTTAAAAATCATGCGTACATACATACATAGGTGCAGGCCGAGTTTAATCAATATCTTTTTCCATTTCCATTTCAAAATTCATCTTGGTATTACTTTACATTTAGAACACGCATACTAATGGCTGCACAATACACAAAACAATGATATAAATGTGCTATGTTCATAGTTTTTAGTTAGGTTTCTCGATAAAAACAAACAAATTATTAATTTTAAACAAGCTTAAGTTTTTCTACAAAAAGCCCACAAATTTAATAAGAAAGATCTATACTTATAAATATATATAAATATACAAATGTATATGATATGCAGACAACAAAAACAACAACAAAACACATACGAAAGTGTATAAAATGAAGTAAACAAATGCAAATTAAAAACTAATAAAAATACTACAAAATACATATAGTGAAATATTTTTTAATTACGTTTTCGATCGAATTGCTTTATTGATATAGTACAGCGGTAGGCACGAAATCTGAATTCGGGAGCAATAAAACATCAACAACAACTACAACCCTTTTGGAGTCTACTTAAGTTGGGAGCAGCCGCTGCTCCCAGAGCCACTGCGTGCCCTCCGCTGATATAACGTATGCGGAATGAAATACGAACAACTGTTGTAATACAAATAAAAAATGTATTTCAAGTCCGACCAACTTCAATTTTTGACATGTTTTTAATTAGACTATAAGCTATTTTACAAAAAATATTCATGACCATAGCGATCTGCCTTCCTCATATTTGCGGGTACCTTGCGCATAGCCTCCTGAATTCCCTTTGTACCCATTTTAGCAAGCTCTCTTTTGATTTTTAATATCAAACAGTCGATGTTTTGTGGCTTATATTCCTTACTCCAAACATTTCTTTTCATATTTGACCAAAACTTTTCCATGGGCCTTAACTGAGGCACGTTTGGAGGGTTTTGCAGCTTAGGCAGGAAATCAGTGATTAAGTGGTCAAGAGGCTTTAGAGTTGTTCTGGCATAATGAGCAGACGCTAAGTCGGGAAAAACACCGTAATATCATTCTCATAAAACTTATCAATAAATTTTTTAAGCGCCGGAAGACAATTGTCCTTGTAATTTTGCGATTTCAAAGCCAATCCTGCCTTAAAAAAGACAGGATAGCTGTTTCCACGCTCGCTTATGACCAGCCACAATAAAACCTTTGTTTATGTTATCTGAGTTACATTCTCAGGTGTTTAAATATTATGAAGCCTAAAGTAATAGTTCGGAGTCCACTCATGACCCTCCAATGTTAAAAACGTCTAATGATCCATAATGCAAATCTTTAAACTGCTCGCAGAAAACAAATTTCTAGAAAGCGCACGTAGCCGAAGTTTAATTGTCTCTCTCTGTACTTCTGTGACTTAAGGAACGGTTTTTTTTATAACATATCATCACTCCAATGTCTTTTAAATACTTTTTCACCGTTTTGTCGTTCACTTTGTATTTTTTGGCAAACGCACGATTCGATTTATATGTGCGACCCACAATTTCAGCCTATTATTTGGCTCTAACTTAAGACTACTGCAATGGAAATTTTTTTCCGGATCCAGGGGCTCTTTCCATTTTTTTTGCATTTTAAACATCCGAAATTATCTTATAAATAAAAGTTTCCTTGAAGCCCATAGCAGAAAAGTATTGAAAAATTTATATTTTCGGCTAAGATTGGTTATTTGCGAAATATGTGCAAATCAATTTTCGACTGTCTGCTGTGCTCAGAGACATTACCGCGACTGTGCATTATCTGGAAATCAAATTTTTGATGCTATACATGCTAAAATAGTACCATTAATTATAGTGAGTTTTGTTTTGCGCTGTCGATTATAGGAACTTTTTGAGAACATGTTCAATTTTGTTCGTATTTCATTCCGCATACGTTAGTACAATTAAAATATTTTATCTGAAATTTAATTCACAAGTTAATTCTACTATCGATAGTAACGATAAGTGTATCAAGTAATATCGAAACTATCGATAGTTGTTTAGCTCATAAAGTTTAGCAATTCTTAAAAATTTTCACTTTTAAATTTGTCAAGTTTATAAATTTTCAGTTTAGTTGCTTGTTGTCATCCTTATTGAAGGGTCCAATCAAAGTCCGGCGATCGATATTTTGGCTCATCCCGGGCCCGCGATGACTGTGATCTTAACCTTCTGTTCACCTGGAACGGCAATGGATAAATCCGTGTTGAACGATAGTAAATTGGACCGGAGCTTACAAAAGGTGGCTGTTGTCTTGGGGGCATCATGGGCGGGAATACGGCATGCTGTTGGAATCCCACCCACTGTTCGTACAGCTCTTGGACTCCCGGCTGAAATGCCGACATGGCACCCGCCGCAAAACGTTGATCACTAGCCGAATTCGCTGCACTCATGCCCTTGGCAATGTCAGCTGAAAGTCTCTTTTTGGCAGGCGGTGATCCCACTGGTGTATTTGCTCCCTTCGATCCCGGCGGAGTGCCAACATTTGAGGATGGTTTCGGTATGGGACAGGAGCCGCCATTGTTGTTGCAGCAACCATTGCTGCAGCTACAGCAACAACACTTCTTGCGCCAATAGAAGCAGCCCGTGCAGGGATTATAACAGTACGTATAACAGGGTCTATAGCAGCAGCCGGAACTGCAGCAAGCACCAGCCGCAGGATTGCAGCTATTTTTAGCTGCAGAATCTTCCGGTTTTTCGGACTTCTCCTCAAATCTGTAAGAGATTAAATAGATTGTTATGGTGAATTGGCTTCCAATTGAAAGGGAACTCACTTTCCACTGATGAGCGTATTACAGCCACAGTTACGGGTTGGCTTGGACACCGGAGGAGGAGGAGTTTCTTTTTTTTGGTGCTCCTCTTCAGCTGGAATTATGGCATCCTCCACGCTGGGATGAGAAGACTCCAACTCTGGTTTTTTCTTAGCTTTCTTCTCTGACTGATCATCCTTGGCCTTGGACGACATTGTTATGGGCAAGACGATGTAGCAACTGTCCGGCGGACGTGGTCCCTGCAGCGAATCACAAATGCTGCCAAGATAACAAGCCTACATGAGCCAACATATGACGATCCCGGACAAGGGGCTATTTCATTATAGTGTATATGTGTTTTGACATGTCTCGTGTTGTGTTTTTGTTACGATCTGAGTTCCGATCTGACATTCAACTCACCGCCTGATGAGCTCCGGGCTGGCAGTGCCGCAATTGATAATTTCTGTCCCCTGATTATTCTTCCTATTTGGTCTACTCGCCTTGGCAATTTCCTTCTCTCTGGCCGAGGATTTTTCACTGTCCGGCAAACGCGTTTTATTGCTAAATGGGAACTTTGCTTAGAGACTTTTAGACTAGAAGGCGACATTGTGACGCCAATTTGTAAGGAAATTTAACTATTGGTTGCCCAACGCTAGTCTTTATTGTTGTATATTTTTTCTGAAAAGTCGCCTGAATTTAAACCAGCGGTGGGCACGAAATCTGAATTCGGGAGCACTACAACAACAACAAGCCTATTAGAGTCTACCCAAGTTGGAAGCAGCCGCTGCTCCCAGAGCCACTGCGTGCCCACCGCTGCTTTAAACTCATTATCACTTCGAACTTACCGCTGATCCTTTGATCTTTCCGATGCATCCTTTGAGGTACTTCTTGAATTTGTTTTATCGACCCTCTCCTTGTCCTTGTTAGTTTCCTTATCATTGAAGTTGTTTGTTTGCATTGTGTTAGTTGACTGTACGATTCCTTGTTGCATTGGCGGACAGACATTCATAGCTGGGGGACAGGGATAACACTGAATGGGACAATAGCAGGGATACATACAGGTCATTGGCATTCCATATGCTCCACTTTGTCCAGCCTGTCCATATGGTGCTACTGGTCCAGGTGCTATACATTCCCTGCCTGTACAGGGATCGAAAGCTGGAATTTGGCGGGTGGGAAGACCTGCAGCTGGCATATCGGAAAGCTGTTGTGGCATTTGATTTTGGTTCATTGGATTTCCTTGTCCCATTAAATCGTATACAGGTATTCCAGGATTAACACCATTATCGAGGGGTAGAGATGAGCCATCTGGTCCTTGCCAAACGGCACTTGCAGGAACATTTCCCATCATTCCTGGGGGATTTTCTGCATTCATTCCAGGGACTCTTGTGCCAGGAGCATTGCCAGCTATTGCTTCGGATTCCATCGTGCCTGGAGTATTTGCTCCAGGACCGTTGCCAGACATTCCATTAGGTAATTCATTGTCAGAGGCATCTTTGTCATTGACTCCGCATGTTTTATCACAGACTCTTTTGCCATCCTTGCCAATTTTTCGACAATTCGTAATTCCTTTGGCTTTACATTTACAATTGATCGAAACCTTTGGATATTTACTAGAACAGCTGCAAGATCTGGTTTTTACTCTTGGCTTTGGAGGATCACTATTGCACAGAAAACTAGGTGGATCGTATTTGGAGAATTTAGGCTCAACATAAGGTCCCCTTTGTTTCGGAAACTCCGTGGAACGTGAACGTCTACAACAACTATTCGTCGGAGGGCTAAATTAACAAGACAACAATATTAGTATAGAACTTTATAGTGCTA